>RJWM01000945.1:0-178180 GCA_004363535.1 Dasyprocta punctata
AGGATTAAATGCATTATCCTTAGAAGAATGCCTGCAACCTATGTGTTGTAGTCAGGGGTTGCAAGGAGAACAATTACATACAAGACACATAATTTATAGTGTTATTTATAATGGTCACCCAAGGAGTCAAATACAAAGAAAGTGCAGGAAATCTGTCCGCAACACTAAAGACCTAGAAAATTCAGGCGAGAACCCGGATCCCATTGCAGTAGCCTTCATGAATTCAGCTGAAAACCTAGAGCCCACGACAATGATTCATGCAAGTCTTATTTCATGAATCTGCACTGGGAAGGCCCAAAGGTCAGCAGTGGAAGCCAGAAAGTCTGTGCCAGTGGGGCGAAAGATCTGTGCCAGCAGATTGAGGGGTCTGCAGGGGAGCCAAGAAGTGATGCTTAAAATAAGGACCGGGGCTCCCCCGAAAAGTATCACAGCCATCCTCAGCGACAAGGTCCCGAGCCCCTCTGACGATGAGAACAGCAGAGTACATATCAGGAAGCCAGTGTGACAGACTTCTCCTGGAGATTAAACAGCACACGTCTTCCCCTGCAAAGCCAGGAAGCTTTGCTCAAAGACCAAAGCTCCACAAAAGTGAACCGCAGCCACCCTCAGCAACAAGGTCCCGAGCTCCTCCAATGATGAGAACAGCCGAGCTCCTCCAGGAGAACCAACAGCTCCAAGCAGCAACACTTAGGAGAACCCACAATGCTACCCTTCCTCCCCAGGTCTCCTTTTACGCCGGTGACAGTCCTCAGGTGGGCCATCCACGCTCAGCACCACGCCGATTCAGTTCAGTTGGTGTTTAAGCTGACCCCCAGTTACCAGTCCACTACACCATGTGAGCCCTTTGTATCACCAGCATAGTCATCATCGTTGTCATCATCAATACTGCCATCGGTGCTGTCCCACTGCCACCATCACTCCCAGCACAGACCATTTATAGCCTTCTCACTGGTCCCACTTTCCACTCATGCCTCTCCCCATCATTTCCTTCCCCGTCCCCTTTCCGCCTCACCGTGCTCCAGCTCGTGCACTCAGGCATACCAAATTCTCTCCCACCTCAGGGCTTTGGCTCCTCCCTTTGTCTTCAGAAATTCCCTTCCCAGGGATCTTCGGAGGAAGGGCTGTTTCTCATTTTAAGCCTCATTATGGAGGAAAGCGGCCTCCTACAACTAGCTCCTTCTTCCCCAGGGAGGCCCTTCCGTTTCATTCCGGGCGGCACCTTCCACTTTGCCTGGTGATACACAGAGCGTGCGTGGTCTGAGTCCGCCACCGAGCTGTGAGCGCCGCAGAGCAGGGACCTGGGCTTTCTTTTTCGTCTTCGTATGCCCCATTTCTGGAACAGAGCCTAGTACCTAGAATGAGCTCAATATATCCAATGAATAAATGAATGGGTATCACCGGTATCTCTGCGAACACGAAAGGGGCTCTTTTGGAAGGGAGAGAGAGTTTCATGCCAGGAGGATAAACATACTGTGGACACACAGCAGGTCAGTCTACTGCTAGATAGGGTGGGGAGGCGCACACGCGGAAGGGTTTGTCCCAGACGTTCCAGGCACCAAAACTCAACATCTACCCCCCCCAGTCACATCATGGCCAATCCTTCTCAGTTTCTGTAATATAAGGGATGTTTTCCTAGCTCCAGTGAAATCCCAGAGATGCAGTTAAAATGGTTTCTGTTTTTATTTTTGAGACAAGGTCTCCCTGTGTTACAAAGGCTGGTCTCAAACTTCTAGGCTCAAGAGATTCTCCTTGGGCTTTTTTTAAAAGCAAAGATTGTGAGTTTGAGACTAAAGTTGTTTTGAAAGCACAGCCTATGAGCTTCCAGAGACATGCAGTGTGGACACAGGCCAGAGTGAGAACACCGTGTTAACGCCTGACACCTCATGGGGAATGCTAAGGGTTAAAATATCCGCATTTGGTTACCATATTTGATGCACTATTCTTCTTTTACCTCACCAGGGCCTTGGCATCCCACAGGGCCTATAAAATCAAGGGCCATGACTTGAGTAGAAATTACGGGTTGGCCCAGGGAGCCACAAGATCTCAAAATGCAGAGCACGAGCCCGTGAATGGAAAAGGCTGTCTGTATTTTCCAAACTTTGATCCAAAGCTGAGCCACAGACAAGGAAATGGTCTGGAGTTCTTGCCAGAGCAGCGATGCCACCAAACGAAAGAGCGAGATAAAGCCTGAAGTCGTGCTGAAGGTGCGGATGAAGGAACACACCAAGAGCTAATGCTGGAAGCTACTGAGACTGATCCGACTTACTTTCTCTACGTTTTCATCCAAAGCATTGATTTAAAGCTACACACAACCTATCCAATGTCACAGATTTGTTGTTGTTGTTATCATCGTTGTTTAGGAAAAGGCAGGCAAGGAACAGCTGTCTTCTCATCTCTGGTCTGGGCTCCAGCACACACACTGTGGCTAAGCAGACCTGCCCATTATCATCAAGAAATAAGTGGCTGCCGGGCATGGTGGCGCATGCCTTTAATCCCAGCACTCGGGAGGCTGAGGCTGAGGCAGGAGGATCATCGTGAGTTCAAGAACAGCCTGGGTTACAAAGTGAGTTCCAGGCCAACCTGAACTGCACAGTGAGACTCTGTCTCAAAAAAAATAGGGCCGGGGATTTAGCTCAGTGCCTGGCAGGCGTGAGGTTGTGAGTTTGATCCCTGGTACCAAAAAAAAAAAAAAAGGAAAGAAAGAAAGAAAGACGAAACAAAGGGTTGCCATTGGAGGCAGAGGTGGGGCCCAGGGGTGGTTCCCCTATACGCTGAAGGGGTAAAGGGTGCTTTGGACACAGGCTGGCAGAGGCCCCAGTTACTCTCCTCATGCTTTGGGGTTGAGCATGGCCTTCTCTCTAGAAATGAAAATGAAAATGATTTTGTATGCCTAGCTCTTTAGCAGGTAAAAGTTTACCATCCCTCTTTTCCCTCAAGACGAGAGAGCACTTTGTAAACAGGAGCAGGTCCCAGGAGCCAGGTTTTAGCAAAGACAAACGCTATGTCTGCCCCACCTCTGTTTGCGTCTCTGAAGCTAAGGAAGGCCGGGAGAAGAGCCAGGGCAAATCCCTTCTGGCTTCCAGGCCCCCAAGCAGACTGCGCCCGACAGTCAGGGTCTGACCCATTCCACCATACATCAGTTCCACACAGATGAAACAAGGAATGGAAGAGTGCCCACGCGTGCTAGGAATTAATATTTGGATAAACAGAAGAATTCAAAACAAAAAGCACTTGCTTGGCTCACTCAACAGCACGGTAAATGTTTGCCTAGACCGCCTGGGTCAGTAGATTTTATGCTCAACCACAGGGACTTGGAGAGGAGGCTCAATATGCCCCCAGCCCAAACCAGAGTTTCCCAGATCTGACCAGTTTGAAAACCGAGACTCCAGGCCCTGGTCTTGTTCGTCTCTGCCTCATTTTCCTGTGCGGATGTCACCCCACTTTCCTGTCTGCCATCCCCTGGGACTCCTTTTCTTAACCAAGACAGAGAGAAGCTTCTGTTCTAGCATAAAATCATGTCTGCAGCTATCTTCTGACCTGAAAACAAAAGGTCTTACTGAGGACAGGACACAAGGCAGAAAAGGGAAGAAAACAAAAGTGGTGAGAACCCCGCCGTCCGGGATCGCCACTGGAAACACTGGCACTTGGCAGAGTTTTTGATCCAGTCTGCCTTGCTTCTGGGCTGGAACTTCAACTCGGAATAAAGGAGACCACTGAGAACTTCAAGTAAGTCTAAATGAACTCACCCAAATTAAAAACCCATCCATATGTATCAGCCTCCTCCCTAGTGGCTACAGGAGCCTCCAGAACAAGCTGATCCTGCTCCCACTGCTCCGGCCCTCTCTGCTCCTCAGCAAGGAGCCAAGCCCCTCCCTCTCTGTCCGTCTTGTATGTCCCACTGCACAGACCCTCCACGCGGTGCTCCTCAGGTGACCCCGGTCATCTTGTTCTCTTTCTAGTTCCTAGCACTGCGCTCGAGTCACCTATATTCACGCACTGAGCTCTTGCTCACAGCAGCAGCTGGCACATGGCACGTGTTCAGCAGGCAGTTCTGAATAAAAGAGCAGAAGAAAGGTGGGAGAGAAGGAAGGAAAGAGGGTGAGAAGGAGACAGGAAAGAAAGAATCCTAAAAGTGGCAAGTTCGCCTTTAAGGAATTGACAGAGTGTCTTATAAGACTGAAAGATGAAGAGGAAGAGTCTGGAGATGAGATCCGAGGGAACAGAAAGCAGCCCTTCAGCCAGGCTCCTGTTGGCCTCATTAGAGATTTTTCACCTGGAAACGAAGACAAATGAGAGGCCCCTGAAAAGCTGTAAACTCAGGAGCAATCCACTTTGGTCTTCATTTTAAAAACATCACCCTGGACTCAACCTGAAAAGGGAGTCACAAAGGAGCAGGTAATGCACAGCCAGCTGCTCAGAAGCCCACAGCAGAGGAGGAGGGACGGAACGCAGGTGTGGCCCCAGACATCAGACAGCGGCATGCCTGGGGGACCTGGGGTGATCCTGAGAAGGGAGACAGAAGGAAACGCATCAAGAAAGACTCTAGATGTCTGGCTTACTGGCTGCTGGAGCCATGTTCATGAAAATACTACAAAATGGCAAAGGAGAGGGTTTGGAGGAGGCAGGTAGAGACTGACTTCGACCATGCTGGCTGTGGGAGGAGCCTCTTCCATTTCCGGTGGAACTAGCTAGCAGGTGGATGGAACTCAGGCTTGGATTTCAGAAGAGAGATCTGGACTGCAAGTAAAGATTCAAGAGACATATTAAGCAATAGCAAGATTTCATGGCTGGAGAGGAGAGAGAGAAAGAGAAAGAAGCTTGAAAATATTCTACAGTTTTCTGATATGGGTCAGCACAAGATCTGTGGTACTGCTGGCAGACTTCAGGGTACAGGAGAGATGGAATACTTGGAAAATGCTAAGAACTGGACCCGCTTAGAAGTGGGGGAGCATGCAGCCGAGCTGCTGTAGAAGAGTATGAATGAGTATGACAGGTGGTCAAAAAGCCTGAGAGAAATTTCAAGACAGCTTTACAGAAATTGCTTTAAAATTTCTACAACTGAGAAATTGCTTCTCATGAGACTGAACTAACATTGCATTTCTCAGCTTCCTTATAAATAAGTGTAGGTCTGACCATGTGACTAAGTTCTAGTAGAAGAAACAAATGTGGCGGTATGTCTGGAGACGCTCCATTTAAAGGGAGAAGGACACATCCTTCCTTCCTCCTTTCTTCACCCTGCTGTTTACAGTACAGCCGGAATGGACAGACCTCTAGCAGCCTTTGTCTGGTCCATGGGGATGATAGCCAAATTCAAGAGACGACAAAGAAATGAGCTAGAAATAACCTGAGTCTCTGACAATTTTGCGCAATCACTGTACTCTCTTGGGTTGCCTTCTCTCAGACGTCTGTGTAACGTGAGAGAAATAAACCCACTCAGGCCGCCGCTGCGCGTAGGTGCCCTGTCCTGCGCACCTGCAGCTCTACCCAAGCGCTAACCCTCTGGCCCGCCACGTCCCAGCACTGCGGTCTCCGTGCCTGAGGCCATACCACTGCCCAGACAGGGCCGAGCCTCCCCGGCCGGTGTTCACTGAAATCCTGCCCGTCCTTTGACGGATGGGTCACATTCCACCTCCCACTGGAGATTTCCCTTCTACTTCCTCCCCCGAACTCGGCGCTGTCTGCCTGCCCCCACGCCTTGGGCATCTGACCTTGCCTCCTAGTGAGCGAGTCACTCCCCATGCACTCCCACTCGCTGCCCCTCGAGTGGGCCCTGGCTCCTCACTGAGGTTCACCGCCCTCAAGGGCAAGGCCCAAGATTTCCAGGTCCTTGTATTTCCGTGGCTCGCAAGGTATGCAGGTGAGTAAGACTTACAGTCTCTGTTACCTCTCCCAGGAGCAGGCAGGGGCCAAAAAGTAAATAAATAAATTTAGGGGGGGAAAATGGGAAGGCAGGAAGAGGTGAGGGCAGTTAATAAATCTAAACTACTTTGAGTATCAAAAGGTAGCTTGAGGGAAGGAATTGATACATTTCCTTCAAATTCTAAGGTGTAGATGTTACTCTGCCTCAAAGCACAATGCCAGGAGGAACTATTTACACATGAAATAAGGCGAGGGAGGCCTTCCTGCGAGGTGCAAAGCTAGCCCTGTCAGGGAAACAAAAAACAGCAAGTCACAGCCTGGGCAGAGATGCGCCTCTAGTCTCAGCCACTCAGGGGGCTGAAGCAGGAGGATTGCTTGAGGACAAGTATTAGAGGCTAGCCTGGGCAATAAAGCAAGTTCTCTTACAAAACAAAAGACAAACCCAAGTCATGCCAACCAAGGTATTTTCACATCATACACTTGCGATAAATTATTTGCAAATGAATACCAACTGAAACATCACTTTGGATAACTTTTTAAAAGTATGTTTCAAGCATTCTAGGAGCAAGCTAAATGATTTGGAACAAATATAGTTCACTAGTAAAAAGCAGTCTAATGCTCTAAAAATCCTATGTATTTTCACCTTACGGCTTGAAAAACGTTAAACCCAAATAGAAAAGGCCAAGGAGACCTCCCCTTCCGTAAGGATTCTCTAAGCAGAGCTTGGGACACAGACTGACACAGCAGGGGATGTCAACAACCATAATTACTATGGGGAGGAGGGGCGAGCGGTGGAAACGTCTCATTTACAATAAGCCTCGGTGGAAACATGCCCAGGTTGTTTAGAGCACGTCCAGATCGCCCCAAAATGCCCTTACCGTGAGAGCCAAGACAGCAAATATGGAAAGGATCAGAGCTTCCCGGTCCCCGCTGAAAGCAATCGGGCACATTAGGAACCCACAGAAGTCACCGTAAAATGGGACTCAAGAAGAACTTGGCAATAGATGGATCAAGTTAAGAAATAAGAAATTTCCTGCTTAAAATAATACTGGTGCCTCTCTGAGATCCGCTTCCGGCGCCAAAGCAGCAGCGGTGTGCACCACGCTCGCCCCGCGCGGACGGCAGCCCGGCCACCGCTCCCGGCCACGTCGCTCCCCTGCCTCGCACACAGGTCTGCGCGCCATGTAGCATTTCCTTTGCCGCCTCGTTTCTACTGAAACTCAGCCTGGCTTTAACACGCCTGCCAGAACTGCCCCCTTCCGGGCCCACGAGTCCAGGGTTTCGTGCCAACCCCGCGTGGCCAGATGCCACTTGGGGACGGCGCCTACGGACACGGAGACCAGAGCCTCAGAGAAATCCTCCCCTGCCCAGGCTGAGCTACCACTTGTGACCGCCGGGTGGCGGAAGCGAGCATGGAGACTCCTGCGTCTTTAGGGAACTTCTGACCCTGACCGGGGAGAAAGCGGATGCTGTGGTTTGGGGGACAAGCAGCCTATCATCACATCCGCAGGTCGTCCTCGATGTTTCATTCACTGGGTTACCAACTTGCATTGCAAACTCAGCATGCAATGTCTAGGTTGGTTTTAATTCAAATCTCTCCCACATTCAAGAGATTAATCAGTGCTCACTTCAGCAGGGCTAGGGTTTTCCACCTACTCCTTCCCCAAGAAGGTGGAAACATAAACCTGTTTTCTATCCGTGCTTATCGGCCCCATATAAGTTACCACACGAGTATGCTAACAGTTCCTATTTATACCGAATGTTCTAGGTGTTCGGCTCGCAATGCTCCAGCAACATGCTCCAATACTGCTGGTGTGGAGCCCACAGAACAGAGAATCCAGCAAAGGCCCTGAATTATACAAAGCCAGACTAAGGGCCACCTCACGGCCAGCTTTACTGAGCTGTATCTAAACTGGTCTCTTCTCACTGGGTGTGGCATCCCCAACATAAATATCAGATCTATGAGCACTTTAGGGAAGCTCTGCAGTGTCTCAGCTACTGCACTTCCCTCCTACAGGCAGAAGACACAGCCTGGGGAACCAGGCCTCCTGGCATCTCAGGGCCTACCGTTAGGGTTTACCCAGCCAACAAGCAGCATATTCCATTCACCTCCACCTCTGCGCATCCAAAGACACAGACTTCCTGCTAAGTTTTCCCTCTGTATATACGGGGGATCAGCTGAGTGCGTCTCTAACCACTATCTCCTTAAACTGACCCTAAGTAAGCTTGTTTTTCAATATCTCACAGGAAAATAATGCTGATGACAGAGGAGAAATACAATCTTCTGGATAAAAGCTCAGCTTAAGAATCTGCCAACAGCTTCACGTCCCCTCATCTTGCAACAGGGAACTCCTCAGAAGGTTTCAGTGCTCTGTGGCATAACTGAAGCGTAACACCTGGGGAGGCAGTCTTGTTTCTAGAGGAACCAAAGCAGGTCCAGTCACCCTCGAAACAGCCCACTCGTAAGTGCAGCAGGAAGACAGGACACTCGAGACAGAGGCACCCACCAGACAGAAGACGCCCCTTCGATTACAAGTCCCAGTGAGATTTAGTTACGGTTTAGTGTTTATGCCACCTTTATCGCTTACCTGTAACCACATTCCTCGACTTGCTAAACGCATTTCACAAAGTTACCAGGAGGAAACTCAAGGGCATTTCTCTAGGCAGAGGGAATTGCAATAATCCCCAGGATCTTGGCTTCCCCAGTGAGGCAAAGGCCCCCTTTGTCTGCTCTGCGTCCCATCCCACTTCACCACAGCACAGCCTTCTAGGTGAGGTCTTCTGAGAACACGTATTTCCAGGCCCAGACTGAGAGAGAGACTCAGGACAAGTGTGTGGGGCAGAAAGCCAAGCTCACCATTTGCCGATGATAAGGAACAGTGCTGTACGTTTCCGGAGGAGGAAGTGCTACAGTTCTGCCAGAGATCAGTTGAGTGTCCATTGCCCACGATCCATTGCTAGAAAAAATCAGACACGAAGAGTCAGGTGACGGGAGCAGGCCAAGAGGTGGCCAATAGCAGCAGCCTCACCCACCCGGCTGCCTGGCTGACCCCTGCCCTGCCCTGCCCAGGACGCACTCTGGGAAAGGCCAGTCTGACCCAGAAGTAAGAGAGGCAGCAGCCTGGTACATATGGAGGTGAACACCAACATTTCTGTGAGTGAAGAGTACTTTATAAATGGAAAAATACCCCCCCACACACTCACACACATACACACATATACAGTGCGTAATGAGGCAGGAAAATACTACACACACACACTAGTTACGTGCAGGGGTGTATAGTGAGGTAGAAGGAGCTATGGGCTCGCACCAGAACAACTCCATTTAATTACATTCCTCTCTTCCCCTCCTGGGAATCATTCCCCAAACCACCACCTCCCTAAGCCCAGTTCCTTGTTTATAACTCCTAGTAACCTGACAAGATTAACATCAGGCATAGCTAAGGTTTTGTGAAGATGCTCATAAATGGGAAAGCAATTTGCGAATATCCAAAAGAATAATTTTTCAGACTAGAAAATCATGCTTACAACTTGCCTTACACTAAGATTAAAGTCACAGGCACTTAACTCCCTGACTTGGGTTTCGTCTTCATTGTTAAGAAAAGAATTGTTTAAAACTGATATCTGACAGCTTTGTAGTCAGAGTTATCCTGCTGACCCGTTCCTATCGGTGGAGATTTGACTCCTAAGGTGCTGTGGTCACATCGTAAAGCAAACCTGGGACTTGCAAACTTTTCTAATTTCAAGTCCTAAAATGTTTTACAAGCTAAACCAGCCATATGAATTTTGGCTTGGGAAAAAAATTTTTTTTCACAAATTCTCCAGTTCTTCAATGAGACGGCATCAAGAAAAAAACGTTAAACAATCTTATCAAAATGAAAGCTGAGGTCGATCCTTAAACGGGCCCTGAAATTACACGGTTTAAACAAGAGGCCCGAACAGCTAGCTAACTTAATCCAGCGCCGGCTTGCTTCCCGCCCCTGCCTCTGCTCTGGTTTTCTCAAAACAGCTGAAAACAGGCAGCTCGCCAGACCCTGCGAAAACCACGCTGGGCTTCTCAGACTGTGCTGTGCGCAAACAACCCCGTCCTTAACCAGGGCGTGCACGGGCTGGGAACCCAGAAGAGGTCACCCGCAGCCGCCCTGGGAGCCTCTGCGGCCCGCCGCGCACTCACGCTGACGATCGTGGAGACGAACAGCAGCACCAGCACGGCGACGTGGAGCACGATGATTCCCAGCAACAGGAGGAGCATTGTGGCGGCGAAGCGTGCTCAGCGGGTCCTTCCTGCGCGAAGAGAGAGCCCCGCGGGGCGTGAGGGGCGCGCACCGGGCCGAGCGCGCAGGGCGGCGGCGGAGGGAGGGGTCCCCGCCAGCGGAACGCCCGGCCTGGCACCGCGGCCCTCGGTCCGCCGCCCGCCCGCCCACGCCGCCCGCCCACGCCGCGAGCGCCCCGCAGCCGCTCGCCCGGCCGCCAGGAGGGGGCGCCGCGCACAGCCAGACCCAGCCCGGAGGCCCGCGGGCGCGCCTGCACGGAACATCCTTTGCTTTCTGAACAAAACAGGCAGTGTGCACGTCTAAGTCACCCGGAGCAGAGGAGTTCCCAGATGACCGGGGGAGGCTGCTCCACGCCCCAGACCTGGCGCCTGCCGGGGACAGCCCGACTGGGATAGAAGAGAGGCCGCCCTCCCCTAGAACCGGGATCAGATGACAGATTCCCCCCGGAGCAGGGAAGTTGGCGCCCCGGTTTCTGCCAGAAGCCTGGGGTCACCGGCGGCCTGCCGTCAAGGCGAGTGCCGCAGGGAGTCAGCTTCCCCAAATCCCACGGCGCACTGCAGTCCGTTACTTATTCTCCGAAGTCCCCACCCAGCTTTGGGGAGGAGCTCCCACCTGGCCAGCCTGAGGAGTCCCGGCCCCAGCTTGGCCCGAGGGCCCGGGAGAGCCGGCGCAGGGCCCAGGGAGCGCCGAAGGGAAAGAACGGGCTGGAAGGTTATCCGCGCACTACGTGTCCCCCCACCGAGCGCCTTCCTAGGCAGCCCAGCGAGGTTTGGGGGACGGGGACGGGGACGTCTCGCTGCTGGGTGAGACCCACGTGCGTCCGCTTGCAGGCTTAGTCCCCAGACGCGGGCCAGATCCAGCCCCGGATCCAGTCTGGGCGCGGCAGGACGCGAACCCACGATAGCTGGCGCGACACAGAATCGCGCTGATTTGGGACCGAGGAAAATTCCAGCCCGTCACAGCCGGCGGCCCACCTTCCAAGTGCAGCCGTGCCGTCCCCACCTAGACCTTAGTTTACAGACTTCGGGGGAACTGAAAGAGTAGGATGACCTGGGCACAAGGACAGTTTTGGAAGACCGACTGCGTCCGTGAGGACTAGTTAAGGGCAGAGGTTTGGTCCGGGAAAAAGGGTTCAATTCGTTTGTAAAAGTACCCAATCTGAGAAACCTTCGTCCCTCTCCACGAACAGCACACTCAAAGAAACCTTGGAATACACAGAAGAAATAAGCAAAGTTTTCTGTTTTCTTCCAGAGGATTAAAATTAAATGGGAAGGTTCCTAACGCCCAGGAGAGTCCGGCACGTGGCGAGGACCACAGAGGTCCGGGTCCCGGCCGGGAGGTCTACCTCAGGGAGTGTGTTACCAGGGCGTTCCGGAGCCAACGCCCCTCCAGCCAGGCTCACAACACCTCCCTCCCCTGTGTATCTTCTATCCAGACATCACCCTCGCCTTGTGCGGTCTATAGACAAAACCACACTTCTCACGAGCGTATCCCGCGGGCTGGGAAGGAAACGGAAACGAGGCTGGCAGGGGTCTCCGCGCCCCAGACAGGAGACGGGGGACCTGGCCAGAGCCCACGCCTGCTCCCAGCTTTCCGGCACACCACGACGGATGGCGCCCGAATCGCTCCTCCAGATTTCCCCGCAAAATTACTTACAGCCCCAAGGAATAGCTGTCCCGGATCAGGCTGGCCCCAGGCACAAACTCGGTGCGTTCCCTAGGCTGCCGGAGTCCCCAAAAACAGCTGTGCTGCGGGGCTGCGCGCGCGAAGCAGGGGGCAGTGGGAGGCTCCCGGCGTTCCCCTTTAACGGGAACAACGCCCTGTTTGCGTCGCTGCAGTAGGGTGTGTCCCGGGTCGGCGTGTGCGGGAGGGCGGGACTGGGGAGGAGAGGGGGCATTAGGGAGGGAGGCCGGGAGACAGTTACTTAGCTCTAAACGCGCCCGGGGGGAAAAAGCCGATCTCTGCAAAACCACAGAGACTTGAAACTAGAGAAGGCTGAGTTTCTCACCTCCCACCTTCTCCAGCTGCGCTGTGCTCCTGGAAACTCGCTGTTGACCGATTATCTGGCCCTTTGGCCCCCTCTTTCCGTCTGGGAAAAGCCTGCCAGAAGTTGCTCCAAGCTCTAGGCCTAGGGGCGAATTGCAGCCGAATATGCTTACTCGGGGCTCTGCCTGCAGTTCTCCACTACCCACAAAGTGCGGGGTGTGGGGCGGGGGAGCTTAAGCGAAGGAAGATGTCCCCCTCGTCTTGGGTCCTGGCACAGCAGGCCTGCCTGGCGTCTTAGCTGGAAACGCCCGTACCACGCCCGTCTCCTCTAACAATGTCTGCACCTAGCAAGAGCACTGGCTTCCTAGGATTCCAGCAGACCGACTAAGGGCTCTGCTTGGATGAGAGTGGAGCACTGGGGGAGAGACAGCGTGCCCTGAAATGTAGGCTCCTCCTAGCTTAGGCAAAACCAGTCTGCAAGTTTGCCTGCGGCAGTTTGGTTTGGCTGCCAGCCTTGGCCAGGATCCGGCCACGGGGTAGGGGAGTGAGGGAAATGACCATTTGAGGTGGGGGAAAAGCAACCAGGGAAATCAGCTGACTCACCCCGCGGGAGTGTATTTCCCCCGCCGTCTTAGAAACTCCAGCTTTTGGCTCAGCGCAGGTGCGCCCAAGGAACTCAGCGCGCTGGCCAGCACAGAGAAGCACCACCGAAGGCGTGGCCGAAAGTGGTTGTTAAACGCCTAATGCAGCACCACACACACACACGCACATACGCCCTACTTGCTAGTGTACTGTGTCCTAAAATCTTACTGCCCCAAATGACCCCAGTAATTCTCTATGATGTCACTATTCAAAAGTGGCTGCCGTTTTAACTAATTGCATACTCTTTAAGGAATAAATTTGAAGGGTTGTTCAGAGAATAATCTTTAAAAAGCTCTTATCGGGTTCAAAAGAATATTGGTCAATTATTTGTTCGATGCCCATTATCTACCTGGATATTGAGAGAGGCAGTGTGGTGCAATGGTTCTGACCTCAGGAAAACCTGATCACCTTGCTTATTCCTGTTGGGAATTTGGGCAATTCCTGAAGTTTGCTGAGTTTTTCTGATCCATAGACAAGGCTATTATTGTTTCAAAGGCACGCGATGATAATTAAAGGAAACGGTATGTGCAAATAGTATCTGGAGCAAAATAAGAGCCCATTCTCCAAATTCTGAAGACTATTACTATAATGTCACATTCACCCTTCACATCTAACCCTTCAAGGCAGACTTTACTACTTCTGCACTAAAATGGCTAGAGTTACACAGATATCTGAGAGACACATGCAAGTGAATGATTAAAGAAATCAAAGTATTTTCCTCTACTTGTTGGGTCATTTATAGATCAGATTTGTCCTAAAATTATTGCTTTGTTTCATGTTATTCTGACTTTTATTTATGTGATCAATATTTATGTCACTACCTACCCAGTACTGTTTAAGCTTTTCACAAACATTAGCATATTTCATTCCAAATTTTCTTCACTTTGTTTTTCAAGTAAACACTTTAATAAAGTATTATTATACATACAAAAAGGTGCATGCGTTAAGTCCACACACTGCTCAATTCTTCCATCCTTCTGAATTCAGTATTTTAATAAACACCCAAGTCACAGCCGTGCCATAAGCCACTGGACAGGTGAGCCCGTCAGTCCCTTGCTGCCTCTTGCTCTCTACCTGGCCCCCAGTGGGAAGGAGGGAGCTATTCACTGCAGTGTGCATGCTGCTCTGCCACGCCCAGCGCCCACTGACTGCACCCAGGGCCACTACAGGGCCACCAGCAGAAGGGTCTCCCCAGCCTGCTTGCCATGGTCACTTGCCAGCTGTGTGCGCACAGCTGCTTTCCATCATAAAGCTATGCCCCCTTTCTCTCTTCCAGTCTGGATGTCCTAGGGCTTTTAGATGCTCTCAAATGACTGCGTGCCAACCAAGCCGAAGTCTGTATGCAGTTCTTAAACACGATGTAAAAGCCCCTCTGACTCCCCAGTCAGTTCCAACACAAGCATACTGTCTCCGCTGCAATTCTTTCCTTTTGAGGTTTTGCGGGGAGCGG
This sequence comes from Dasyprocta punctata, assembly GCA_004363535.1. NCBI lineage: Eukaryota > Metazoa > Chordata > Mammalia > Rodentia > Dasyproctidae > Dasyprocta > Dasyprocta punctata. The sequence goes on from RJWM01000945.1 coordinate 14,212, forward strand.
GTGGGGAATCGGGCAACGCTCTGTAAATCCCACACCACCACGAGGCACACTTTGCCGATAAAACTCACCAGGCCAGAGAGCGGAATCCCTTCCTCCACACGGATATCTTTGCAAAGGGTGGCAAGGCAAGGCCCTTCCCACAGGGCAGCCAGAGCCCTACAGCTGACGGACTCTCAGCCTCGCTGCCTCCAGCCAGGCTGCCCCAGATGCTCCCTGGTGGTGCTGCCTGTAACTGAAGCTGGACCAGGCTTCTTTCCAGTTTATTCAGGGGCTGGTCCAATGCTGGGATATGTCATGGTGGCCTGAGAGGTTCTCAGCCTCTACTATTTAAAGAGACAGGGTCCAATTTTGTGTAGCTTCTGTAGCAGAGTGATTCCAAAAGGCCTGCAGAAAATGAAGAGTCTGGAATCAACTTGGAGAAGAGCTTTGATTGTGTCTGAAACCTGGACGGCCAAGGCTGTTTTTCCTGAAGTCCAGCTGGTATGCTAGCAGAAAGGACCAGCTGATTCTCAATTCAGTGAATCCCACAGTGATGAAATCTATTACCCGAAAAGTCTCTGCATGTAATGTCATATGTGTGCAGATATGTTTCATTTTAAACCTGCAGTGTTCTCTTACAAAGCTCCCACGCTGCCTGCTCACAGTGCACTGGACTGAAGCGGGGAAAGGAGTCTTCCGGCTCTGTGTTCATAAGCCCTTCATCAAGTCATGATTAGACATCAGCCTTCATGGGACACATAGACGAACTTCTACCAAAAACATTCCTATCTGACGGCCAGGATAGGCAGAAAGACCAGTTGCAAAGTAGTAGAGGGGTGACAAATGCAGGCATGTTGGTATTCTGGTTCTTCACAGCCCCTACCTATTCCTGCAAATTCTCAGAAAGATTCCCCCATCTCTCGCAGCTGCTCCTACGTGAATGCTTGAAGACACAGGAATGTGATTCCATTGGATGAGTTTCCTGGAATTCTAGCAATTTTCCCACCTCTTATATCAGAGATCCCCAATCTGGAGTGACCCGTGGAGTTTGGGGAGGTCCTTATCTGCCACAGAAACTTTATGCGTTGCTGCTCTCCCCGTCAATTATTCTGCTTGCAGCCAGCATCTTTCCAATCCAGATGAAGCACTTTCGCCTTTCTCCATTTGCATAGGCCGTTTTCATCTTTCCCAGCAGTGGTTCCCAGTCCCGGCTGCTCATTAGAATAGCCATTTGCCAATAACCTAACCTTAGCCTATACCCAGAGATGCGGATGCTAGCGTCTGGGAAAAGAGCTCAGGTTCGGGTCATTTGTAATGTTCTCCTTGCCTGGAATGTTCCGTTGCACATCCAGGTTGTCTGGAGTTAGTACACCCATATTTTCCTTCCTTTCCCTTCTGTAGTGGAATCCAAATCTAGTGTGGGCAACTTGCATACTGCTATACAAGTTGTAATTTAATGTTGCCAGGTGAACCAGGTGGGGGTGAGAGAGAGAGAGAGAGAGAGAGAGAGAGAGAGGAACCTCTCCCCCACCCTCCTCTAACGTGATCTATCTAGGCGACTGGAACAGCATGAACATGCATTTTCTGTCTTCGCGGTGCCTCCGTGATTAAACTCCAGGGGCTGCAGGACGGAGGATGCTGCTGTGAGGCCAGAATTAAACATGGACAAAACTGAGGGGATCGTGCCTAACTCAGGAGCGAAGAACTCAGAGGGAAACGATGGGGCAGGATGCGGGATGAGGGGTAAATTTTGCTTGTAACTGGAAATGTTCAATCTGATTATCCAGCCTGCTGTCTATACAAGCTTCTCTTGTTAGGACCTGCTTTCCTGACTATGTCCTTTTGTTTGTCCATTCCCTGTGGTGAATTCCTGCAGGACCTGCTGGTTGCTGGCTAGAGAACTAGTTCCAGCTGCAGAATAAATTCCACTGGCCCCACCCACCACGTACCAACACCCTTGCCTCCGTCCATCTGGGCTGAGCTCTGCGCCTCCCCAGGAAGCTAACAAATGAAAGCACTTCTCTGGTCTTCTCTCACTTTAAGTAGCTCCTTCCACAGCCAGATAGATCCTCTACCCAAGAGTGTACACTGAACAATGAGTCTTTCGGGCCACGGACAATACTCCACTAGGACACAGAAGCCGAGTGTGGTGGTGCACACCTGTAATCCCAGCACTCGGAAGGCAGAGGCAGGAGGATCGCCAGGAGCTCAAGGCCAGCCTGGGCTACATAATGAGTCTTGGTCTCAAAAAAACAAAACAAAGCCACATAATCACACAGAATAATCACCCAGTTACATTTATCATCATTATTATTTTATTATCATTTCTATTTTATACATAAGGAAAATAAGAATTATGAAACTTCCCTGAGGAAACAGCTAAATCACAGAAGACTGGTTAATTCCAACACCTGAGCTTTTCTGCTGTACCATTCACCATCAACTTTATTATATCAAGTCATCTAGAAGTTATTGACTGAATAATGGCCCATATACACTTGTCGCCCACTAAATGCCAGACATGCTCCAGAATGCTTTGTAGGAATCAAATTATTTAACCCATACAACTATTCTGTGAAGTAGGCACAGCAAAACATCAAGTGACTTTCCCAAGACACACTATTACAGAGCCCATGCCTAATGTCTTGTGCTGTGTATACCCTACCTTGTTCCTGATTGTATCCAGCACATCCCTAGTATATTTGTAATTTTTATTGTGCGTCCATAGATGCTATAACTTCATTTCCTTATTTCATGAAGAATTTTGCATTCACGTTTCTTTTTCTATTAAAAGGCAAGAAAATGTCCTAAAACATCGACCTGTCACTTCAGGTGTCACAAATCTTGCCTCATCTTACCAACAAAGTCATGCACTTTTATGAGGACAACCATATCACACACCTCTGCACAGCACCCGCACTGGGACAAAATCTTGCCCATAGGTGGCAGTTGGTTTCATAAGACTACCATTGTTATGCATGAGGAATGGCACCTAAGAGACCCTAAAGAAAGAAAAAATTCTTTCTGTACTTTGTAGCTAATGAAATGATATTACATCTAGTGTCTCATGTGAGTGGGAATCACTATTAACCATCTCCTACGTGAAGAAACTGAGGCTGGAAGAGAATCTACAGTGCTTTCTCCAGTGAGCAGCTAGCAAAGGTCAGGAATGAAACTTGAAGCTAGTTCTTTTGATTCCCACACCTCTGATTTTTCCATTCTGTAGACTCCTCAAAGAGCGACTAGCAGTAAATTTGAATTCAGCACTTGTCCAGGTGATGAAGTGGTCACTGAAGCATCTGTCTCAGCAGCTCAGTCAGTATCTGGACAGTGTTTATGCTACACACGAAGCCTTTCCTGTCTCACTGTAGCCAGCAAGCCGTGTGGGAGCTCTTGGCCAGGCCTGGGTGCAGCTGTCGGAAGGAGTACTTAGAAGTCAGGTTGCTGCTTCATCTGGGCTCGGCTAGCATGTTCTGACCTTGGGTGAGACCAAGAAAAGGTGGAAGAAGGAAGAAAGCAAGAGACTAAGGAGGGAAGGAAGGAAGCAAGAAAGGAAGGAAGGAAGAGGAGTAAAAGGAGCAGAAGGAAGAAAGGAAGGAACAGAAGTAGCCAGCTTGATTTCCTTGTCAAACAAGGAAAATATACAAAACAAATTCAAACTTATGTCCAAATTCCTTTAAGATTGTCCCTATAAGCAAAGATGCGGGCGAAAGCAGCCTGATGCCATGCTCAGGTTCACCTAGGTCATTCCTTAAATGGCATCCTTAAATTCACAACTTTGTCTTGGGATAAAGTGCATCTTTAACTTCTTCACCTGTAAGAGAGGAAAAGTACACAATGATTATGTCGACCAGTGAAAAAACACAAAGTACAGAGGATCCTTTGTTCCCAGATGCAGTGTTGCTTAGGGAAGCCAGATTCCAGAGATGCAAGTGGGGAGACGGGGAAAAAACAGTTTTTTCTCTGACTTCTTATGAGCTAACAGAGAAAGGATGCAGGGGTAATTTAAGTAAAAGAGGGTCAGAAATGGATTTCTACCTGGGATTGCAAATTCTGAAACTTTTCTATGACTCTTACTCCTAAGAAAAGGACTTCTACTCCACCAGAGGTGGGAAAACTGACTGCACTTGCCATATAGAAATGGATGAAATGGGAGAAAAATGAGTGCATGCTCTGGGCTTTTGCAGATGAGGCATAGACCTGCTGAGAAAGGCAGCTTGGCCTTTGAGGGAGGTGGCCAGGAAAGGCTACTGTACGCCAAGGGAATGCGTGGTTCAGGCATGCCAAAGAGTGGGGCATTCGTCTCCAGCAAGGAGCACAAAGTGACCACAAACAGTCCCAGATGGGAATCCGGGAGGGCAACCCCTTCACTATCCCCACAACGTGTCATCCTAGGCGAACCCCAGAACTTGAGGAATAGCAGTTGCATTTAGACTGAATTCGAGGCAGACGTTTTCCTCATCACCAAGTCCCTGAACCACTTCTCGGTGTGAAACCTCAGCTACACCGGGAGGCCACAGGCAAAGGTCAAAGGGAAACGGGGCAAAGCGTCAAGCTTGTGTCCTCTCCATTGTCAAAGCCTAAGACATATGTCGTTCAGAGGGTTTCAGTAGTGTGCCCAGGCCTCATGTGGCAATTATTTTAAAAAATTGGGCTCAGAAATTGAAGTTTTAGAGCTTTATCTTAAAATAGTCATGGATATGCAAAAATTTATTGGTAAAGATATTTCTTGTAAACACTTTTTATAATGTATGAAAATGTGTACATCCTAAATCTCAAACCATAAGAGGATGACTAGGTAAATTTTGTTACTCATTCCATAAAATGAAATATTACAGAATTCTTAAAAGTAGTATCAAGGAGGAATATCTAGTAATGAGGAGATAGCCCTGTTGCATGCAAAATATGATACCTATAATTTACTGCACACTTACTATATGCCAGGCGCCATGTTAACCCTCTCGTGTAAGGACAACAGTACCAAGAGAGGAGAACTTCCCTGACACCCACACAAATGGCAGTGTAGATTCAAGTCAAGACCCCATTTCCTTAATCATTCACCTCTATCCAATGTATAGTCATAGGCTTCACCGTGATAAAGGTGAAAGAAAAACCCAGAAGACTGAAGATCTGGGAGAATGCAGTGCAAGAGAATTCTCTTAACATAATGCATTATGGTTAGGATTTTTAAAGTCCCCGAAGACCCGTGCTTGAACGCCAGCCTATGGCAGTGCCGGGAGGCAGAGTGGAAGCTGTAAGAGGTGAGGCCAAGTGGAAGGCGGGTCACTAGGGTGCTCTTGAAGCAGATACAAGGATCCCAGCTCCGTCTACTATTGTGTTTTTGTTGCTAACTGCCACGAGGTAAGCAGCTTTTCTCCACCATGCGCTCCCTGCCCTGACGCTCTTCCTCACCACAGGCACAAAAGCAACAGGACCATCCAACCATGGACTGAAATTGCTGAAACCATGAGCCAAAACAAACCTTTCCTCTTTATAAGTTACTTAAGACACATATTTTGTCAGAGTAACAGAAGGATAATTAATACTTCGTGTTTATAAATTCTAATATAAAATGGGGAAAAGCACTTTACACAGAGTTGAATGTATAAAAGGGCTAATTGTGCTAAATAATCATTCACCTCATCCTTGGGTGTCCATCATTAATCAGTCTGTGACCTTCTGTCTTAAGTGGAAGAAATGGTCCCTGGATCTGTTCCAGGCAAGGGTCAGAAGAGCTGTGGGGCAGGTCTTGCTTTATCTTTTCCACCACCTCCCAATGAGTCTCATCTAGGCACAGAGGCGGCATGATAGTGCTGAACTGAACTGTGCTTCTCTCAATGTTGATGGCAAATTACAAGCATTTATATGGACTTGGGTTTTGATAACCTTACTGTATACTTTTTAAAATGCATCAAGACACTCAGAATAAAGGAAGATAGCCTGAATCTTTCTTTCGAAAGACACTGAAGTGCCAAAAGCTCATTACTTAAGATATGTGCTTTTGAATGTAAGAATCTACCTAACTCACAGCAAAAACATGGTAAGACATATGGTCCAGATGAATAAAAATGCACCGAAAATTTTAGTCAATTTAGGTATGGTGGAAAGCTCTGTATAATTTCCTATAGTCTATCAGCCATTACAATACTGTCTTCTTTCTCAGAATTAATCAATCTCTCTCTGCCTCTCTCTCTCTCTCCTTCTCCTTTCCTTCACTCTTTTTTCCCACAACTTCACAGTGTGCACTCATAATGAAATAAAAATAGTGTCAATAACATCATGAATAAGTGAGTTGTATCTGTGAGCTCATCAATTACCAGGAGACCTCAGGACCTTTTAGAATTTCCCATCTCAGAGGTATTGTTTTATGACTCATCCCCAGAGCAGTCCATGTGGCATCCTTTCACGCTTCACTCCTACGTAATCTTGGGTCATTTTGTATGTAATTGTGTCTTATGAATGTATGCGAGAAGACTGGATTACAAAGCACTTCCTCAGCACATGGAGCCATGAAAATTTTGTTCCCAGGTCATCTCTAAGACTTGAGTTCCAATAACCTTGCTGCAGAAATCATGGCCTATTCAACCGTTTCCAATATTAACATGCTAGTTCCCATCAGTGGAGGAAATAGAGTATCATTGTTTCAGAAAAATGAAAAGGCAGATGAAGGCAAGAGACGCTGGCTGAAAACTCTGGGCCAGCTGACATCCCCCAGACAGGGAACAGAAAACATCAGAAATGTCCAACATCAAAGAGAAATCCCAAAAGGTTTGTCGCCGTAACCCCAAGTGGGAAATGTCAAGTGAGATCTGAGGCTACCCAGTGCTTCAGGAAGAGTCACGCGAGCTCCGCACAGCTGCTTGGCATATGTGCGCCTTCCTCCTGGGGAGGAGTGCAGCATTCGGCTCAAAGAGTGGCCTTGTCATGGACTTTGGAAGAGTTCCTCAGAACCCAGTTAGGGAGGTTTATATGACCCAGAGATGGTCTTTACATATTGGATTATTTTTTTACAGCAGGCTGAGACCCATTAACTCAAAAGCCCACTTGCAGTATTAAATTCAAGTTTTTACACACTTTAGAAATATCACCAATCACCAGTTTTTAACCACACAGAACTTACCTGTTCTGTATAGCTCAGGACACCTCAGCACACAACTTCTACTCATGGGTGTGACAGAGCCTTGTGGTCGTAAGATTTCGAACTGCTGTGGCCCTGAAGAGACCTGTTGTCCTGGGACCCGCAGAGCCGCATTAATATTACAGGAGTGTCAGGTCGTACTATGGTGTCCCCCTCATAGCAGCGCTGCGCTCGAGGCCCTGGAGACCCTTGTGCTATGGAGCGTGTCCCTCTCCATGTGACCCTGTCAAGCACTACCAACAAAGCTTTTTTTGTTCCACTGCTTCTTCTCATGTCTTTTTCTTCCTATGATTGAAGCCCTCCATATGGACAGGAAGAGATGGGCCCAGAGGAATATGGGGGCTGGGGCGGATGACCAGGAAATTCTCCACAGGAGCAAAGGCGTCCTGGCGGTAGTACCCCACGGGTCACTGCGCCATCCTCAAATCACCCAGGTTAAGGGTTTCTCCTGAAGAACCTGGGTAAAAGTGTTGATATGGATTGTCAGTAACAGGCTTACAATGGAAAGGCCTTCTGTAAAAGGAAATTCATTAAGATGAAGGAAAAGGTAGGTGATAACGATGAATACATGGCCTATTCGGCTGTGGGAATGTGGTAAACAAACCTGTGTGAGCCCAGTGGCAGCCCACAAAAGTGCTAAGTACAGACAGTACATCACCAGGATCCTCTCAACCCCGGGGACTAAAGGAACCACTTTTCATTCTGCCGTTTCAACATCTGACTTCCAACTTGTACCTCTTCCACGTATGCTGTACGTGAATACCTGAGTAGGGGCAGAACTGGTCTATCTTGTCACAGCAGCCTCAAACTGCAGTATTAGTTTCCTCTCTCCAACATGCAGCATGAACCATAGAGTTCCTCTTACTAAGGTCACTGCATTTTGCTGACTTCTTCTACAAAAAAAAAATAAACAGAAGATGGCTAAGTGTTCTTTGGCATCCAAAACCATCCACAGTCAGGAACACATTCTGGGAAAAGTATGTTTTGAACATTTTAACCTCAACTATGTAAGAAGAAAAGGTGAAGTTTTTTGTTGCTTCTTTTTTTTACAATATTATTTGCTCAATGAGTATTTATTGAGAAAAAATGATGACCAGAAACAAACGATACCACTTGACCCTTTCAATCCTCATTAAAATGTAGAAATAGCCATAAATGCTACCCAGTAAAGTATGCATAGCTTGAAATTCGGTTTCTCTGTCTCTCTCACCGCCCATACAAGTTGAACTCCTGTCTTCCATTCCTTGAATCTGGATATGACCACGCATGGCTAACGGGACTCGTGAGCAGTGTGGCAGAAGCAGAGGCTGTGAAAGTTCTTGCTCACTGGTGCTTGCTCTCTTCTGACGGCAGCTCTTCCACCGTCACCTAAACAAGCCTACCCAAACTGCTAGGTGTTGAGAGACAACGTTAAAAAAAGATCCCAGTCACCCAGCCATCCTAATTATGGCCCCTGGCCTCAAAGAATAGATATGACAGAGAAATCCTGCCACCTCTTAGAATTATGAAATCCAGTAATTTTTTGTTTTAAGTCAATCCATTTTGGGATGGTTTGTTACACAGTGCAACATAGCTGTTGCATTCACAATCCTAGAGCCTGGGTTAGATGCCAGCTGTGTTAATTTTAGAAACTGGGCTGTCTGCTCAAAAGGGTGGAAACAATGTTCCATGCAGCAGTAGCCTGACTTCCTCTTGCTCCTCAATCTCTGGGGCATAAAAAATTGATTTTACCAGCTGACTCAGCTTCTATCTTCAAACGAGGAGAATGGAGAAGCCAGTAAGGTTGCCAAGATTCCTGAGGCTTTGTGGGAATCACTTGACTCATCAGACACTCGGGTAGTTTCTGAGAATCGTGTGGTTCTGTGAAGAATCTCATACATCTGGAAAGGGTTCCATAAATTTGTGGGAGTGCTTTGAGGTGCAGTGTAGACAAGACTTCTCAAACTAACTGTGACGAGGGACTATGTTTGCCTGCTCCTTATTCACTGCTCATCACAGTTACGCGAGGCACAGGACACGGGAGATGCAGATGCCCATTGAATGTGCACTACATGTTTGCCTTGGGAATACCAGATTGCTATAAAGGCACATAGATTCGTATTCTCTGAGTCTGTACTTATTTTACAGTTGGTTCATGACAGTCTGTGAGCCAGTACTGGTATACTGTACAGTTCACACTTCGAGCTTTGCTGTAGAGTAACCTGACACTGGTTTTGCAAGAGCTCAGTTCCAGGCCTGGAACCATGAGCCTCATTAGGGCTCAAGCTGGACTAATAAGATTTTCCTTTGAACACTGAATCAAACGGTGTCTCTTCAATCTCCACTGCAAGGCCTATGGGAGACCAAATAACAGGAAAACTTCTGTGAAGACCAGATCCTTTACTTAGGAAGGGCATTGGATGATAAAAGTAAGAACTCTTGGCATTTAGTACTTCATTGGCTAGAAAAGCAGTGGCACTAGGAAACATTGTTCTATGACCATCTGTTAGCCACAGTGCGGATGGTGTTGTTGACTGGGGTACAGTTTATTACGTGAAAGCTGCTTTAAGGGCTCTGAGGCAAGGGCTACTCGAGGAGCTGCAGGAAGGAGAGCTTCCTCGTCTTGTCTTGCTCCCTGTGCAGCAGCCCGTGTTTTTATCAAGACATCTTTGCACACTGAGGACCCATGGAATACACTAAATATTTGTTAAGGTAGGGGAAGTCTTGGGAGGTTTCTTGGTAGTCATGAAAGAATTCTAAAAGAATTGAGAAGATCTGTAATTGAAACAAAAGCAAAATGAAATAAAAATCTGTCTATGGCCTTCTCAATAGTCAATTAAACTAGTCTTCTCCTGCGATCCAGAACGTGGCAGGATGGTTCTTTGACATGTAACCCAAAGCACTTTCCTTTCTGGATCGCTGGGTGGGTTACTCCTTGGAATTTCTCTGACATACACATCCTATACACTAGACCTTCGCACTAGCTCTTTTCACTCTCTGGAGTTCTCCTGTGGCCTCCGTCTGTACTCTTCCTTCCTGGCTTGCATTTCTCTTCCAGGTCTATCATGGTGTGAGTGTGTCCCCCAAAAGTTTATTTGTTGGAAATTTAATTCCTCAATGCAACAGTGTTGGGCAGTGGGGCTGGATGGGAGAAGTTGACATCATGACTTTGGAAACTTCATGACTAGATTAACACTTTTCTTGAGGAAGTATGAGAATTCTCTTTCATAGAACTCAATTGTTGACCACAAAAGCAGATTGTTACAAAGCAGTCTGCCCCCTCTTATTTCACCTCTTTTGCAAGTGCCAAATTGTACCTTTATGCTCCACCATAAGTTGAAGCACCTTGGAGCCCTCAGCAGACCTTAAGGCTCCCCAGCTCTAGAACCATCAGCCAAAACAAACCTTTTTACTTTGTAAGTTACCCAGTTTCCAGTATTCTGTTATAGCAATGGAAAACAGAGTAAGGCAAAGCCTCAGTTTATTACTTATAGGAAAGTTCCCTGAAATGACTGGTCAGTAATCCATCTCCTACGTTTCTGCAATGCCCTGAGCATTCCCACAAATAGAAAACTCTATTAGATTAGAAATGTCTTTATTTGCCTGTCATTTGTTCTGGTGTCTCCACCGAAAGCATCATGTTTAATAACCCTTGGCACCCTTCCTTTCCAATTTGGAACCCAGCAAAATGACTCTCACAGAAAAAGCTGTTGAGAAGAAGGCTCATTCTGCCATCAATCAGGTAGTGACCCAAGAATACACCATCAGCACTCACAAGCATATTCATGGAATGGACCTCAAAAAGTATGCTCCTGAGCATTCATAGAGACCAAGAAATTTGCTGTACAGAAGATAAGGAATCCAGATGTATACATCAATACTAGGCTTAGCGAAGCTGTCTGGTCCAGCAGAATGAAGAATGTCCCATACGGTGTCCCTGTGTGCTTGTCCAAAAAACATAATGAGGATAAACATTCACCAAACGAGCTCTATACCGTGGTAACGTATGTTCCTGTTACCACTTTTAAAAATCTATCATCAGCGTAATGAGAACTATCCACTGTTTCTCAATTTATGTTATAAAACTGCCCTCCAAAAGCACAATTTCTGACTCTTAACAGGTGCTCTGTAGAAGGTTGTGTAATAAAAATAAATATTAAGTCTATAGTTCTGAGCAGATGGTAAATGGCTCGGTGTGTCACAAACACGAGTCTTTAAGCTGTTAATTTTTTGCATGTTTGATTCTGCAACTCAGAACTGGAAGACTTGTGATCCTGTCGTTTGGCATGACGCATTGTGCACTGGGAAACTGCACCTGACTCGTCTCACACAAGGGCAGTCACTGGCTAAGACAGGGTAGGGAGTCTCAGGGTCTTCACTCACATCTGTCCTAGCCGGACCATGTTAACTGGAAGTGAGAGAAATAAAGAGAGCTCAGGTCCTTAGGTCCCTCCATGATCCAAGTTCAAGTTTACACATCCTTACAGTGAACCTCCTTTTTTATTCTTGTTTCTATTTGTAGCAACCAAAATGCCTATCCAGGACACCTAGATTTACAACATTCTTTAAGTCATAGCTAGAGAATCAGTCATTCTTTTGAGTTAGGAAAGTTAAAACAGCATGCTTCATTTTTATCAGAGAATTCCTAAAGGTTGCAGGTAAGCACTTACAGGACCAAGCAGGGAGGACTGGAAATCCTGGAGAGTTCACCTGCCTGTCTGTCACCCCCACACTGACCACTGACCAGTCCATCAAATTGAGGGTAATCAACTTTCATACCCCTTGCTTTGGAATGGGCAATTCTGAGGTATCACTTCCCTCTAGTGCTCCTTATGGGGTTAGGATGAAGCTGCCTTCTGCGGCATTTTGCCCTTGCGTGGATTCTCCTTGGCTCTGCCTCCCCATGACTCCTCCCAGTCTGCCTGGGACACTTGCTTAATAAATCACTCACTCCTGAATCCCTGCTCCTGGGAAACCTGATTCAAAATGATTTCTTACATCCTTTCTGGAAAGTAGTAGAAAAGGGAAAGGGAAGGAAACAAGAAAAGTAGGGAGAGAAAATAGAAAGAAGAAAACATATTTCCATTTTGAGTTGCCCTTCCTTAGCTACTGTCTCGTAACACATTAATTCCAAGCTTCTGGGACACTTCTTCCCACCCTGCTGTTTCATGTAACTGTTGTCATTATGCCTGAAATTGCAGAGATAAAACGACCTTGAAAGTTTGCAAAACACAAGCCGGCGTGGTGGCGCACGCCTTTAATCCCAACATTTGTGAGGCTGAGACAGGTGGATCGTTGTGAGTTCCAGACCAGCCTGGGCTACAAAGTGAGTTCCAGTCCATCCTCAATTGCATAGTGAGACCCTGTCTCAAAAAACTAAGGCTGGGGATTTAGCTCAGTGGCATAAGTGCCCGCCCGGCAGGTGTGAGCCTGTGAGTTTGATCCCCAGTACCAGAATAAAATAAAATAAAATAAAGTTTGCAAAACACTTAATAGATTGAAAGGATCTCAAATCACTTGCAGCTGATAGGCTGAATTCACATAGCATCAGGCCTGTGTCTTAAAATTTAATTCCTTGCCAACATTTAATGGAATCATGCGGAAATTCCCGTTTTGAACTTTTGTAAAACTGAGAGATTTGATTTAGCAATGCCAAGCCTATATTATTTTATGGAAGTTGTCATTTGGATCTGAAAAATGGCTCATGATTAAACATTAGTCAACCTAGAATAGATTCTGCTGAAACAACAACTAAAATTTCAAACGTGAGTAGGTTAATCCAATGAAATATCACTTCTCATTCAGTCAAAGTCCAGGGAGTATCGGTGAGGGTTATGTCACAAGCAGTGACTAAGAGATCCAAGATTCCTCCTTGTGACTCACTATGTCAACAAATAGCACTCAGGGTCACTGGAGGAGGAAAAGAGAATTTGATAAAGGTAATGCTGGCTCTGTCATCTAGTCCCACATTTTTCTTTAGAGTTCATTGAACAAAACTTATCTAATGGACGGCCGAAAAGGAGAAGGGAAATGCAGGAGAGTGAACGTTGTCTCCCCCATAGCTAGCTGTGTTCTCTATTTTGACAATTTTCCTATTGTTTCCCTGACACTGACAATGAACTTGTCATTTAGCATTTTACCCAACCCTCTTCACTCATGATTTTGCTCTAGGTTAAAAGAATCAGTATGATACTGAGGAGTCTCTGGATCTATAATACCCCACTTTCTTCTTCAGGACAGACACTATCTGAAGTAGCCAGGAGCCCCGGACATCCCTCCTTAGGAAGGAAAAAGTGCCCCCATCCTCTAGGCAAGGCTCCCATCCACTCACCCCAAAATGCTTTCATGGTGAGCATAACGCGCAGTTGCTCCCAAGGCCAGGCCTATGACAAGCATTTCTCTATTTACGTTTCAAATGACACACGGCCGCTGAGAAAGGAACTTTTTGAGCAAACGTTTTTTTTTCTCTGCATATCATTCAACATCTCCCAGAGGAAAACACGGTGTAAATTGATGACGGAGTACTTAAACCAGGCCACAAACCACACTAAACACAGAAAGTAGTGAAAAATTCCTTATGTGGCTGAAATAAGCATTTGTGGGCTAGCTAGGAATGAAACTATCACTTAAAACTTCTGTGGAAAATGATATTGTAAGGACAAAGAACAGGTTTTTGAATATTTCTCACCATTATTACTTTGTAAGCTAGAAATTATTGTACGGACTAATCTAAAGCCAGTTCATTACAGATCCATTTCTACCTTCAAGCCTTGTATTAAAATTAGATTTCATACTCCTTTTATCTTCGGGACAGAGGAAGCCTATTATAACCGGGTAATATCAGTCAAAAGACAGCAAAGTCACTTGCTAGCTTCTACAACTGCAAAATCACCCATACAGTGCTAATAGAAACATAATGTGAAGCATCTATGTAAACCATAAACTCCTAAAAGTTACATTATTAAAAGTAAAACAAGCGTGCTATTGTTTGACTTGTGAACGTCTCCCATAGGCCCATGTGTTAAAGGCTTGGTACCCACAGAGGTGCCAATGGGAGGCGGTGGAGCTCCAAGATGTAAGGCCAAGTAAGAGGACATTACACCATCACAGGTGTGTCTCGAAAGGGATCGTGAGACCTGGAAGCCTTCCCACTCTGCTTCCTGACCCTGAGCTCGTTAGAGGTTTCTGGGCCACACTCTTGTCAAGAGGCACTGGCTCGCCACAGATCCAACAGCAACAGAACTAACAAGTCTTGGACTGGAACCTCTGAAACTCTGAGCCAAAATGATCCTTTTCTCTTTACAAGTTGAATAGCAATTGAATATAGTTTATTGAAGATGGAGATCTTCTGTAGAGGACAACAACCAATGGATTGCCAGGATTCCAGAGCAAGGGAATTGTGTGTAGAAGACTGGCCCTGTCAGTGGGTCAAGAAGGAGAGTGTCATGTTGTGGGTCCCTCCAGAGTCCAACCTGGAGGAAAGGACTTGGTGCAAGTTAATAAGGAGCTGATTCAAAGAATCCAAAGTGAAGGAACTGGAAAAGTAAGATAAGGAGGAAGAATAAAGCTACTGTGAGATTATTTTATGAGAGGGTTACCACCTTGGGTGCCTAGAACCTAGTCCTACTGCGGACTTTTGGAAGACTCGGCCATGCTAAAAACATACTTCAGAACAGCTGCCCGATAATTTGTACTGAGCTGAAGAATAGCATTGTTCTGAAGCAGAAGGATCTTGGTAAAACAGATGTAGAGAAGATTCTTAAGACTCTCTAAACCCCTTCACCACATCTGTGGTTGTAAGTTGCCTTGGAACCATTCAGTCTTTCATTTGTATCTGTGCACAGGCTGGGCAAAGGGCTATGCTGCCTTGGGAAGCCCACTGCAGCTGTTAGCCTCCTACAAGACTACGGGTGAATGCAGAGCAAGGCTGAGGGGTAAAACATTCACAGGGGTTCTCTTAGGTTTTACTTTTTGTAAAATAGATTTCCCGGAGGTATACATGACATGGAGTGAGTCACACACATCTGATGTACCAATTTGGTAAGACTAGATTCTGCCATTGCTTTCTGAAAAATAATTTTTTCCTGCACATAGAATTACAGATTGATAGATTTTTCTTGCAGTCTTCTTAAAGCTGTTACTTCACTTTTTTCTCGTTTGCTTTCCTTTTAATGATCAGAAATATGCTGTCAGCAAGGCATAGTGATACATGCTTGTAATCTCAGCACTCTGGGAGCCTGAGGCAAGAGGACCACAAGTTTAAGTCTAAATTGGGTAACTGCAATTTAGTGAGACCTGTTCTAGAAACAAAAAATAAAAAAGTGTTGGGATGTAACTCAATATGAAGACCTTGGGTACAATCCCTAGTACCAGACATGCAACACTCAATACCAGTTACAGTTTTTGATGAGATTCAGTATAAAGTGAAAATGTATAGTTCTTGTTCAGGAATCACTGGAGTTCCAACCTAGAAACTTCATGGTGTTAGACCAAGAACAAGGACCTCCTAAGAGTAGCACCTCGTGCAACTGTGCGTGTCACATCCAGATAAGCTGGCCCCGTTGCCACCCTATTCTTTACCTCTCTATGTAACTTACTACTTTCAAATCAGTTTGTAAGTCCTTGTCTTTATCACTTCTTTTTGGGCAATTTGGACATAATGTATCATGTCATTTGGTTCATGTTTCTTATGTTTTGGTTTCATTGGAGTTTCATGGATTTATGGTTTATTGTTTTCATCAAATTTTAAAACCATTAGCTATTATTTCTTAGAATATTTATTTTTCTGTTCCTTCGCTTCACTTCTTTTCTTCTCCCTTAGAGACTGAAAAATACACATATATTATATGATGTGAAGTTGTCCTGTGGCAACTGATATTCTTCATTTAAAAAACTTGTTTTGTTCTCTGTGTATTTCATTTGGGATATTTTCTACTGTTATGTCTTCCATTAGCAAGAGCTAATATCATTAATTTCATTCCATGTATTTTTCATCACAAATGTAGGTCTTATTTCTCTAAGTTTGACTTTTTTGTTTGTTTGTTATACAGTTGTTTCTCAGTATTCATGGGGCTTAGTTCTTGGGCTCCAGGATACTAAACCTCTTGAATAATCAAGTGTCTTATATAAAAATGGCATAGAATTTGCATATAACTTTTGCATAGCATCTCATATACTTTAAATTATCTCTAAATTGCTCAGAATACCTTAAGCAATGTAATTACTATATAAATAGTTGTTATACTATGTTGCTTAAGGAATACTGATGAGGAAAAAAGTCAGTTTATGTTCAACAGAAATACTAAATTTTAAAAATATATGTATTCTCAGTCCACAGTTGGTTGAATCCATGTATATAGATTGTGTATCTGCTACGTTTGTGCTTAACTTTTTCTATATATTGAACATAGTTATTATAACTATCTTTATGCCCTTATCTGTTTATTCTAATATCTGTGTCAATTCTGTGTTTTTTCCAATTATTTTGTTTTTGTCACCATTTATTATTTGTTTTCTTCACTTTTCCTACTTATTTGCTTGTTTTGTAATTGGATTGGATGCCAAACAGTGAATTTTACCTTATTGGGCATTGGATTTTTTTTTTTTTTTGGTCTGTAAGTATTCTTAAACTTTGTTCTACGATATAATTAAATTACTTGGGTATGATTTGATCCTTTCTGATTCTCCCTTTAAGATTTGCTAGGCAAGTCAAAACTATTCTAGAACTGGTTGCTCCTGAAGCAAGACCCTTCTGGCTACTCTATCCAATTATGAATTTTTCCAGTTTGAATGGTGGAAACAGACATTCCTGGTGTGTGAACACTGAATATTGTCCTCGCTAGTCTTTATGGGTGCTTATTTCCCTGAGTTTCAAATTACTTTTGTTTCTCACATGAATGTTGACCTACTGAGTGTCTGAGCTCACTTGCTCTATCTATCCATCATCTATCCATCATCAGTCTATTATCTATCATCTACCTATCATCCATCTATCTAACTATCTATCTCCACCTCTCATCTGCCTTCATTTCCCAGACCCTCAGACTCCCTGCACTTCCTCCCCAGCACACAGAGACGAGGGTTTCACCCACAGTCCTCCTCCTGGCATCCCTGCGTCATGGCCAGAAAGGCAATGCTGCAACTTGGAGCTGCCTTTGAGTCCATCTCATTTGTTTTTCATCTCTCAGTGATCACTGGTCTTCAGATGTCCAGTGTCTTGAAAACTGTTGTTCTCTACGTATGGACTAGAATTTGTTTATTTGTCTGTTGTTGTTTCCATTCAAAAGTTAAATCCTTTCCTCATTAATCCATCTTGGCTAAAAACAGAAGTCCCTTTTGTTTTCTGACCTGTGTTTTCCAAATAGGCTAGGGTCTTTCTCAGCGCTCGATCTCAGCCACGGGTTTAGCACATTACTCATCTCCCAATCATCTGATCCAAAGCTACCACCTGTACCCATCTCTTCCCGATGCTTTGCACCTACCACGGCACGCTGTGCATAGAACAGACCCTCCTTATTTATGAGGGATGCTTTCTGAGCACATTGTGAATTTTCCATATTGCTGTCTGCTTATATGTATTCTTTCTCTCAAAATGTTTCTGTTTTCTGGATAAAAGAACAATTGCTCCCTCGGGAGATTGTCATTTCTTCTTACATCCATCATGATCAACTGCAGCTAACTTTTGTCTCAAGGTAGTATTTTCACAATGCTAAGATAGCGTTTTATCACATAAAGGCCCTTGTGCTGGTGGCTACCATAGAGATCTCCACATCTCTGAGACATAGGTGATAGATATCTGCTGATCTCAACTGTTTGGATTTGTACCTGCTTATAACCCTGAAGCCCACACTTTCAACACTGAGCCTTAACCAACCAGTTTATGCTGTGCCTCAACAAAATTAAAATTATGGCATGTCATAGACCTGGGAGACTGCTCACATACTGCTGACACCATGGATACCAACTATAGCTGTTATAAACCTAATTAGGATTTATTGCTTTTATTTCTTCACTTACTTCTTTATTGGATTCCTCCTTCTAGGTCCTAAATTCATGGAAGGCTGGGTTCTATGCCTAATTATATACCTTGGCATAAAATAGATATTTGTTGAATGAATGAAAGTATAGTAAGAAAAATATACAAATCTCCAAACTCCATATATTATTAGAGGACCAGGGGTGTAGCTCAGTGGCACAAGCACCTGCCTGGCAAGTGCAAGGTCCTGAGTTCGATTCCTGGTACCAAAAAAAAAAAATACATATATTATAAGAATGCCTGCACTGTGGTGCCCCTGTGTTTGTATTCATCACACTTAGGCTATTAAACATTGCTTTCAGCTGTTTGACAACGTATTTATTTATATTATTTTGAACACTTTAAATTTCCAACCTAATGGCTCATCTAGCGTCTGATTCTGTCACTTTGACTTCCAGAATAGAGCTCTAAAAGAAAAGAATAAGGTACAAGTACAATTAGCAACAATGAAGCCAAGGAAGTCACTCCTTTCCACTCGTTTAATTTTAAAAAGCAACCTGGGGCCATTCATCTTCCACCTGTCCTAAGAGAGGTGGAGAATCACAAAATAATCACTCAAGAGATCTCTGATGCTCTAGGTAAAGCAAACCCAAGCTGCATCTCCTAGCCCAGCGATGGCCAACCGTTCAGAGCTTTCAGTAACATAAACAGTTCACTATTGCACACGTGCCCGAGGGCGGCCACTGCTGTGCTAGCCTGACTTTCAGGCACCCGCACCCTACCTAACTCTCACTAGAGGTTCATAAATACGTACTGCCTGCCACATGCATAGGTGAGGTGGATTCTAGGGCGAGCACGCGTGCTGAGAGTCCCTGAGACCACTCGATGCATTGATCATTCCTGTCCACCACAGCTAGAGATTCAGGGGAAGCGCCGGGCTCAGGCACATGTCCTTTAAATTCTGAAAGCCCGATTTATCCAGAGACTGCGGTTCCTGCTGTGTGCCGTGCTGTGATCTGTGATCTGTCGTCTGTGACCTGCATGCAATGCTTTTGCTTTCCTGTCACCCTGGCAACACTTTTCTGTTTGTGCCATATCTTTTGTCATCACGGACTTGCCCTGGGCACGACTTCCTGTGATCTTCTGTAAATGTACCTACTCGCCACTTGCCACTGGGTGTACACTAGGCAATTCTTTGCTCGTTATACGCAAGAGCCTGCATGATACTTGCCTGTCAGACAGTAAAAATATCATAGTATCACAGAATATGTCAGGAATGCCTAGCACAATGCCGAAGGCCTCTTGAAAGGACCTTAAAGTTATTATCATTTTACCAACTTCACTTAAAATGCTTCTTGAATGCTTCTTGCATGTAGGGCCTTCTAGAGTTTTTGTATGGTAAATAAAATTCTCCCTTTTAAAATTTTCAATCTGATTAAACACTTAGAAGCCATGCATATAATGACACACATTTATTATTATTATCATTGAGACATCAAGAAAATAAAGTTCAGAAAACAGAAAAAAACCCAAGTCCTTCAGGAAAGAAGACTGGAATTAGACCCTCCTACATGAGTATAGTGTGGTTGCACCAGCTACATCTGAAGCATGAATGTTCTCACTGGAGTGCTTTTATCTCAGAAGGATAAACACTTCCTGGTGTTTGGTTACTAGAATAGTGGATCTAACACTTGACCTGCTGCCGCTGTTGGGAACAGGATCAGAATTTTGTGCAAACTATTTGAAGTCCTCTGATGAAGGACTGTGCAGTATGAATATTTAGTCATGTCCTAAACATCTGAAGGACTGTGCTATGTTTATCCAGACCTGGCAACTCCTGTGTTCAAAGCTATTTTCCTGGAGCACCCTGGAGGGGTTAGTCTCTGCCAGAGAATGCTCCTATAATGTTTCTCTGGACACAGAGGGAAGCACGGCTGGTCTCTCTACGTGCGGATGATGGGACGGGAACTACCTGTTCTCGCTGCTCCCTGGCAGGTCATGGGGATGTGGGAATACACTGCTGCTTCCATCTGAATGCTTGGGACCCCTCATTCCTTGCACAGCCCTCTCAGCATGTGATCGGGGCCACTGTGACCATATGGAGTCTCCAGAATCCAGACCAATTTCTGGGCAACCCTCTGGTTGTGATGCCTGGATTCCACTCCTTCTTTCTGGCCACACGTTCCAGTTATAGCCCGCTTGTTGTTCTGTGTGCCAACCTTGGTCTCAGCATGTGGATCCAAGACAAAATGATAGCAGCTGCCAGGTAGGGCACCCGCTCTGGAGGCAAGAGGGAGTAGGAGAATTTGAAGGCAGGGATCTACGAATGGCTAAGATCTTAAAAGGCAAGCCATAACTTACAAGCTCAATTATCTAGCTTTATTTTAATTTGGGTACCCTTTTGCTGTATTCTGACCTTTACAAAAGCACTGCTTTAATGTCTTCTCAAAGTCATGCTCTAAGACATCAAAGAAAGGGTCAGTTTCCATATACCTTGTGTTAATTTGCCTGGGCTGCCATACTAAAGCACCCGTCTGAGTGGCTCAATCAATAGACATTTGGATTCACATAATTCTCAAGTCTGGAGCCCAAAATCAAAACGTCAGTGGTTTGGTTTCTACTTACTTTGCTTGTAGATACTGTCTCCCCTCAGTTTTTGTGGTCTTTCCTCTGTGTTTCTGCATCTTCATCTCTGTTTTTTATTAGGATACCGTTAAAATTGGATTAAGGCTCACTTACATGACCTCACTACAGGGTGATCTCAAACTCAGTCACATTCTGAGGGGCTGAGACTTAGGGCTTCCACATGTGAAGTTCAAAGTTCAGTCCATAACATACTTCTAAGAGAACAGGTTATTAGAGTCTTGGTAGTTAATGTAGGATCCCCAAGGGAAGGAAAATATGGGGGAACAAAATGGCAGCTTCAAGTTTGACCTCACCTCACCCAAAAGAGATTCTCCTTTCAGATCGGCCTCAGAGTTTCTCTTTTCCTCTTTGCTCATGTAAATTGTAATTTTTTTCAATCTCAGCTACGCACACTTTCTGCCAAGCCTGGCCCACTTATTCTACTGCCGCTTACTCTGTTGCCCTCTGTACCTCCCTCCCGCCATGGGTACACTCATCACATCTTCCCAGAACACAGCTCCACCCCTTAATGTCTCTTCACGAACTAGCGTGTAAACTTCGCATGACTCCATCCTACGGCCCCCATGTTCTCCTCAGTCATATTCTCCACACTTTCCCCCCGAGCCCTTCATTCCAGGCAACTAGAAAAATCACTAGAAACTCCAAGGCTACTCTGGAAGGAGGGACTCTTCTGGGAGGCCAGAAGAGGCCAGATTCTAAGCAGTCAATTTTCCTCTTGAATTTTCTTTCCCTTAGGAATGATACTGTAATTCCCAAGCTCTGCCTGCCACCTTGTTCGGAATGCTTTATGGGTTGAATTGTATCACTTCAAAATTTATATATTGAAGTCCTGATCAACAGTCCCTTCCTTTTTACACTTCTACTGGTGCAACTTTTTACCCTATACTTTCAGAACGATAGAATATGTGTGCTTTTGTAACTGGCTTATTTTCCTGAGCTTTTTTTGGCAGTGGGGATCAAACTCACAACCTCATTCCTGCCAGGCAGGTTCTTAGGTCACTGAAATAAATCTCCAGCTATTTCCGTAAGCTTAAAGACCTCAAGGGCTCATCCTTGTTATAGCAGCATGTCTCAGAATTTCCTTTGTTTCTAAGAGTGAATAATATTCTATCATATGAATATGGTATATTTCATTCATACTTTCTTACACCAGCTGACTCAGGATTTGCTTCCACGTTTTAACTATCATGAAAATGCTACTGAGAACATAGATGTGCAAATATCTCTTCAAGTCTTTGCTCTCAACTTTTTTGTCTGTATACTGAGAAGTGGAAATGTTAGATCATTTGATTGTTGTATTTTTTAATGTTTTTAATAGCAACTTTACTAGTTTACTTTCCTGCCAATAGTGAACAATCGCTCTGTTATAGTGTGGTGGGACGGCCCCCACATAAGCCTCGTGGCATCATGGACAGGCCTGAGTCTGGAATTCATGGTTAGTTTGTTGTCTGGCATTGAGACTGGTGGTGTGGGTGCTGCACCCACCCAGGGGTGGAACCGACCTGCAGTGTAAGGGTGGGAAGAAGGGTGTCTTCTCTTTCTTGCCAGTTCATGCTTTTGCTGTTTGCAGCAGCCATGGATGACTGACCCTCAGCCATGTCACCCTGCCTTGCAGCCAGTTGAGTATGGACTGAAACCTCCAAGAACTGTAAGAAATAAACATTCCCTTCCCTAATTTTGGGTGTTAGGTATTCTGTCTCAGCAACAAGAAAAAAGTAACCAAGTCACACTCCTATTTCTGCATATTCTCACCAAAACTTGCCATTTTGTTTGTTTTGATAGTAGTTATTCTAATGGATATAAGGTGATATCTCATGATTTTTATTTACATTTCTTCATACAGTAGGGATATCCAGCATCTTTTCATGTATTTACTAGCCATCTGTGCATATTCAGAGAAATGTCTATTCAAGACATTGGACCATTTTTTGAATTGGCTTGTTTGTGTGGTTTTTTTGTTGAGTTGTAGGGGTTCTCTATAGGTTCTAGATACTAGGCCCTTATCAGAAATACAATCTGCAAGTATTTCCTCCCATCCTATGGATTGACTGTTCATTCTGCTGAGTGAGTCTTTTGATACAAAAATGTTTCTAGTTATCTAGTTTCTCTTTTGTTGTCTGCAGAGTTGCTGCCTCTTCTACATGAGCCTTATCGCCACATTCATCTCTTCATTGCTGCTACCATCTCCAGAATGAGTTAGCACAAGTGTCTCCTAAAAGACACACTTTCCTTTACTTTTTCGTGGTTGGGCCCACAAAAGAATGCATTTTATTCATCCCTCACCCCAAGTGTTAAGAAGAGCATATACAGCCTCTCCTGCTCTGTAACTTTCCGGGGTCTTTATTCACAGAGGAGCAGGGATTATCTGATTGGTTGAAACTTCAACTACATGTGTCTGCTAGTGGACAGCCAGTGTGCACGCACCACATACTATTTATGGTTTTATCAGTGGCTCCCTAAAACAGACCAGTTACCCACCATCCTGTAGGAAATTCAGCAAACTGAGTCAGGAGTCCTTCTAAGGGCCGATCTTTCTCCTTCTCATTATTGGCACCTGAGAGTGTGATCCTCAAGATTTCAAATCTGGGGTAGGAATCAGAAAGAAAGACATCCCCTCCTGCCCTAGCCCTAAGAATCCTTCTAGAATCCAGACAGCATCTGGGATTTGTATTGATATACTGAGGCCCTTAGCTGCCCTACCCATTAATTCACAGAAAAGAAAGCAAGAAAGTAAAAAACGTTTATTTGCTGTTTGCTGTAACTTGGGAATATACTCTGACAAAAGGAGGAGAGAGAATGGTCCTCAAACCTCTATTTATGTTGTAAAAATTGACTGAAAATCATAAGAGGGAAAATAAGTCAGTTAAATAATTGGAAAAGTTTTTGCATGAAGGAGGAAAGAGTGTACTGTGAGGGGCATTGTCTGAGAGCATAGAGGAAAACAATCAAATTCTCTGGAAATTCCCACATTTCACCTTTTCAGATTGTTTCTCACTTCCTGAGAATCAAAGCACTAAGGTTCTAGGTATTATCTGTCTCTAGAGATAGAGTTCTATTTACATCGTTTTCACAAGCCACCTAAATACAGGATCTTCTGAGCACACAAGTTTTCTACCTGTTAAGTGCTTTACTCAGGGGTATTCTAAACTTAATTTCCTGGTAAATAATCTTCTGATGTATCTACTCAATGGGAAAACATTTAATGTTGAAGACTTTAGACAAATGAATAATATTTTAAAATCTATTTTTATTAACTAGATTCATCTTATACAATGAAGTCTGGCTTAATTCATCTGACACCTGGTTTTATTTTCTTTGCAAATTATTCTTTGTATTTAAATTTATTTTATTTTATTTTATTTTGTTGTGTTTTATTCTGTTGTGTTAAATTACCAGTTCATAAAAAAGAATCGGCAACTCAAAATTGATTTGTTAAAGAATAAGCGTGCAATGAAAATAGTAATATAAATACTAAGCTCAAAATAACATCATAAATATAAATAGAAAGGAGGACTGTAGTCCAGTTCAAATATAGAGCATGAAACTGCATGTGCTAGAGGAAGTGACAGCCCCAGCTGAAGAGTTGAGTGGGAACTTTGACAATAAATTTTTAAATTAGATTTCCTTGGACCTAGGCATTTTCTTCTAGTCTGCAATGATTTGTCTGTTCAGAAAATTTAATAAATAAGGATGTGAAGATTCTGCATAATTTTCCAACAATTACCTTTTGAAATAAACCCACTGAGGTTTATTTTCCTGCTGAAAAAGGCTTAAGATAATGCTTTTCCAGTTATTTTTATCTAAGGAGACTAAAATACATAGTTAACATTTAAAGTCTTCTCCAAAGCGTGAACCAATTTGGGTCAAAATATTCAACCAAAGTTTACAAAACTGATTTTATTGTTTTTTGACATTTATGTTCAGGAGGGAAACAATAAGCTTGTTTTGAAAGTCATTTTCTCTGCTCACTTCCTGTTTCTAGCTTCTCACCTTCCGTGTGCACGATAGCACTGCATGGCTCCATTACCTGCGAGGCTGAGCTCGGCCATGTGACCTGCTTCCACGAGGGAATAAGAGTGGAAGAACCAGTGTAAGGTTCTTCACGCTCTCCCTTCCCCTGCTGCTATGATGGCTTGGCACTGTTCCAACAGATTGGATCCCAGAGCGAGGAAGACGTTCAGCAAGATTTCAGCTGAACTGCTTGGGACATGAAATTATCTGAGTATGATTCAGGGATTGTTTGTTACTGCAGCATAACTTAGCCCATCCTGAGTGATGCTCAGTGACTGATAGAGTTCTTTAGTCATTGGACATCTGTTGAGGGATGACAGTATTATTAGCATACAAAGTGCGTGCATACCTGTGAGTAACACGTACTGAGCAATTTCATGTGGGGTTGGGAGTAGGGCATGTGTTTGTTTTTGGTTTACATTTAGATTAAATCACTGCTTTATTCTACCTGTGTTGCGATAATAGAATACCGCAGACTGCAAAATGTATAGTGGATGAAAATATACGTGACTTTTAGTGCTGGAGGTTAGGAAGCTGAAGAGCATGATGTTTGTGGGGAATTTCTTGCTCCATCATTTGATGACAGAAGGCAGAAGGGCAAGGAACAGTGCAATAGAGGATGTGATTTTCCTTTATAACAAACCCACTCCTCAAAAATCCTCTCACATATTTTGGAGAAAGAGCCCTCACTTCTTAGAGGTGTCACCGCTCAACATGGCTGCACTTAGGATTAAGTTTCCAGCACATGAGCTTTGAGCTACACATTTAAACTATATCACCCACAGAAATAGAAACTTTTATATTTGTTCTTGGCATAAGAGGAACACATATTCGAGGAAAAAGTGGCTGGTGAAATTTTTCTGTTGGAAACTTACATTACAGGAGAAGAGGTGTTCATTTTAGTTAATTACTGTGTGAGTCATGGGGAGGACTGGAAAGTGTGTGCTGGAGTCAGGGTCCACGGAAACCAGCTGAGCAGGCATTGGAGG
Organism: Dasyprocta punctata; assembly: GCA_004363535.1. Classification (NCBI taxonomy): domain Eukaryota; kingdom Metazoa; phylum Chordata; class Mammalia; order Rodentia; family Dasyproctidae; genus Dasyprocta; species Dasyprocta punctata. The sequence continues at coordinate 39,929 of RJWM01000945.1, forward strand.
AGAGCAGTGCCATGAGAATAAAAGTTGCTTCCCGTGATCATGCTTCTCACGCACACCTGTTGTTCAGCATTATGCATACCAGTTGTGACGTAATGGTGAAGGGAATACAGTCAAACTGGAAATTAAAATTAAGTGGTGCCCATTTGGTGTATGTCTTTTCATCAGGAGGTGTAAATGTAATCACAGGGAGTAAGAGAGTTTATTTTCCACACGAGTCTGCATAGGACAAAAAGGGACCCAAATGAGTACTGAATTTGTTTTATTTTTACATCTTATTATATGGCACTGATAAAATCAATTATGGCCACATTAACACAGTGAAGTGATTTGGCAACATATTTTGTGGAGTATCTCAGCTAAATATTTGACAGTTTATGGAAGTCCTCATAAAAATGGACTCTGGGTATAAATTAATCACTAAGAAATCAACGTCTTCCCAATATTTGATGATTTTTCTCATTTCTATAAGAGATGATACTTTATTGGGTGGGTAGTACTATATAACTGTAACCAAATGATGTAATTTGGCAAGATTCCACAGCCCATTTGATCAAAAAGTAATTAGGATGATTCACTGACACCTCCCAGCCTTTTTGTTTAATATGCACTTATTATACTTCTAGATGTTTAAATGAAGGCAGAGTATAAGATAAGAGAGGTTTCTAGCCAGAGGCATCCGATCTCCATCAGGTAATTTCTGACAGAGCTCCCTAGGATTTGCTTCTGGTTTCAGTGGTCTGTATCTGTAAGTTAGGATTTTATGTTTTTCCTATGGTCAAATATTAGTAAATTTATCCACATTTTCATGGCATTTTAGAAATTATAATCTAAACTTTTTTCCCCCAAATAACCACAACCTATGTTTCCTCCCATTGTTCTTCATTAGGGATTTTGCTAGCTCTCCTAACATGTGAATTTTTTTTTAACTTTCCATTTCATTCATTTCATCCCAGTTTTAATTACCATAGTTAAAAAAATACCGCTTTGGAGTAATCAAATATGAAAAGCAGAAAATTTCTTTTTGAAGGAAAATTGAAAAAATTTCTATCTTTTTTGAAAAGTCTTATCTTAAGAATGACTAACATCATTACCAAATATTTCATCTATAAGTAGAAGGTTATACATACATGTGTGATCCTCCTAATGTGTTAAGGTTCTCACTATGCTTATAAATATGAACAAGTTTCCTCTTAGCTGAACAAACATGCACTGACTTCCCGCATGTGATTGACGTGCCTTGTACTTTTCTGCTCATTGCTTTCTCTTTCCTCACAGTCAGCCAACCTGTTGCACGTGGAACATAATTCTCTTTCCCCTAAATTCCTGTGTTATCTGGCTGTGCCGCACTTCCCAAAGAGAACTATTAAAAGTTATCGTGATTGCCTTGGTGTCCTTCAGTTCTATTTCTGATCTTCAACCTCCTGCAACCTTTTGTATAATGTGACACTGCCTGGGCCATCTCTTTCTCCCTCCGCTATCTTGCTTACACTTTTTCTGACTAGGCTGGTGGCAAATTCTCTGCCCCTCAATGGCACGTCTTTGCTCTTCCTGAGTGTGTGCTTTCCGTATACACTTCCCTTCTAAATGCGACACAGTATGTAGTCCCCAAATCCTAGGAACATGCAATGGGTTAGTTTACATGGCCTGTGTTCATCAAGCACCTGCTGGTCATTTTCACAGCTTGGTCTGTTGTTAGTTTACGACTTCCCAGTCTAAAATGAATTGCTCACCTTTCTGTGAACTCCCAGAACAGCCCCTCGCCTTGACATTGCATTGCTGTCTTGGCCCCAGCACCTCTGAGACACTTGCTCCCTGTTTAGAGATGGGAGTCCCTTTGCTACAAAACTTCCCGGTTTGGTTTCTTTCGAGTCCCCCTCCCTTCACACTAAAATCACCACCAGTGTGCTCTTCCTCCTGCTTACTGCCTAAGAAGCTTTTCCTATGACATTTGTTAAGAGTTTGTCTACTGTAAACCCAGCAATTGGGAGACCGAAGCAGGAAGATTACCACAAGTTCAAGGCCAGTTTGGGCCACATGGTGAGTTCTTCAAGGCCACCCTGAACTGCATAGCAAGACCTGTCTCAAAAAACAAACTTGATTAATTAATTAATGCTTATTTAGCTTCCTGTCGCTAAGCTCAAGTATCTTAATTTGGTAAAAGACCACCAGATTCACCGCATTGTGTTCATATCCTCAGTAACCTCTGAAAATCTAATTAACGCTCAGGCCAAAAGGAACTGGATTTTAGCCTAGACTTGGTTTTTCTTAGTTGTTGTGTGGACGTGGGCAAATTTCTTAGACTCATTCTCACCAAACTCAAAGATCGTAAAGTACCATAGATGGGATTTATCAAGTGTAGCAAGTGTGTACGAGATGCTAAAGACCCTCCAGTGATCGAGAGCCCTGCTCACTCATCAGGCAAAGAGCAGAGCGTGGTTCTTGCTGTGTGACAGGAGTGGCAGAGCCTGTGGGCTCCAGAATGTGAGCAGAAGGACCCTCCCTTCCTTTCCTGGTGCTCTTGAAGGTCAGCAAAGGGACCTTCCTTTCTGGCAGGGGACTCTTGGAGGTCAGCACAGTGATTCTTCTTTCTTTATAGTCAGCTGTTTTTAGCCCAGTGAAGTTTTTTCTCTTTCTTGTGTCATCCTTATGCTACATTAGTAGGTTATATAAAACTTTACACATCCATGGTTGTATGAGACTATCCATTCATAGTATAAAGAAGAGACCGCTGAGGCCCTGCAGTTTCTGGCCCTATAACATTGAACGACTTTATAGCTCTACTGACCTTTGTTGCCCTCAATTTTCACTCAAAGTTCTAGTCAGTGCCCAGTAGCTATTAGTGGCTGGTAGCTGCCATTTTGAACAGAGAAGGTATAGAACACTTTCATAATTGTAGAAAATTCTATTGCATAGCACTGAGCTAGGAAGGGCGGGATGGCTGCCAACGATGACATAAACAGTATTTACAGGAAATGAATAGAGTGGTAGCTTCAGAGACAGAGAAATAAAGCTGCATTAAGTGGAGGAGACGGCCAAACATCTCTGGGATACACTCCAGTGCATCCATGAAATTTGATTATTGGGGATTTAGACAACTAACTGGAACGTCTCATCCTAATCACATGGGCTCAGGGAATAATATGAAGGAAAAGGGGGAAAGGTGCCAAGGAGAGGTGCCCCTTCCTTATACAAGGACCCTTCCTTACGCAAGGTGCCAAGGAGAGGTGCCCCTTCCTCATACAAGGACCTCTAGGATCAAGTCAAAAATATAAGGCAATCCCAAAAGATACGAGGCTACTAATGGGAAAGGATGGCTTTCCAATTTTTAAACTTAATCAATTTAAGAAATTTAGTCCTACATTGATAAGGCAAAAGGAAATGAGTGATAATTAGATCAGAGAAAAGAAGGCAGAAACGTGTAAGAAATTATAGTTTATCTCAAAGAGGAGACTTTTTTAGGTGACTATACACATCCTCACCTAATTTCAATTTATTCCTATGATGTGCTACTTTTCATAAACTCTCTGGCTGCATGTGGCAATGCTGGCTCTACTCTAAGTTCCTTGAGGCATCCCCATCCATCTAATCCTCACATCACAACCACAGTGGTCCTTTAGGAATTGAGGTTTATATCACTCCTTGTTTTAAACTCTCCAATGGATTTTACATATTATAAATGGGATTAAGAACAAACTTCCACCTCTAGGACTGGCTGCATAATTTGAGGGTTTTGATGTATAGTAGGAGTGCAATGTTTTGGTCAAAGACTATTAAGAACTTTGAAATGGCAATAATAGAAGATACACTGGAAGAAAGATAGCCTCTTAATAAATAGTGCTGGAAAAACTAGTTTTTCACATGCCAAAGATTAAAAGAAGACCCATATCCCTCAGCATGCACTAAACTAAAATTCAAATGGATCAAAGATCTAAATATTTAAAAGGAAACATGAAATCTTCTGGGAGATAGAATAGGTAGAACTGGCATAGACAAAGACTTTATAAACAAAATCCCTATCATGCAAGAATGATTATAAAGAATCAACAACTGGGATCTCATCTTATTAAAAAGCTTTGCACAGCAAGGGAAATCACCAACAGAGTAAAAGACAACCCTTAGTGTGGGGAAAAAAATTGGCAACTGTTCCTCAAACAAAGGGTTACTATCTAGAATATATAAAGAACTCAAAAAAATCACATTCCCAAATTTAAAGACCCAATCCAAAAAGGGTATCTGTATTGAATAGACACATCTCAGAGGAAGAAGTAGAAGTGACAAATAAATATATGAAAAAATGTTTAACATCATTGGTTATTCAAGAAATGCAAATTATAGCAACACTGAGATTTCATCTCACCCCACAAAGAATGGTTACTGTCAAGAAATCAGCTAACAACAAATGTTGGCAGGGATGTGGGGAAAAAAGAACCCTTCCTCACTGTTGGTGGGAGTGTAGACTGGTACAACCAGTGTGGAAATCAGTGTGGAAATTACTAAAAAAACCTAGCGGTTTCATTCAATCCAGCTATTTCTCTTCTTGATATCTTCCCAAAAGAATTAAAAGCATTACACCATTACAATATATGCATACCTATGTTTATAGCATCACAGTTTGTAATAGCTAAATCTTTGAAACAGCCGAAATGCCCATTAACTGATGAATGGATAAAGAACGTGTGGGTTTTTTTATACAATAGAATACTACTCTACCATAAAGAAGGATAAACTTGAGACATTTCTAGCCAAATACTCTTAAGTGAAATGACACGCATGTGTAAATTACTATACTGTTTCTCTGGTGTGACAAACTAAAAGTATAAATAAAGACCAAATGTATAACAGATATTGTGAAATAGGAAGAAAATGTTCAAATGCGAAGGGTCCCTGGGTGCAGGGAGGGACAGAAAAGAAAACAATGATGAGAAAAGAAGGAAACGAGGCTTTTGTAAATCAGGAGGGAAAAGCAGGGCATCTTGGCTCACACCTGTAATCCCAGCACTCGGGAGACTGAGGCAAGAGAATAATTGCAAATTCGAGGCCAGCCTGCACTATGAAGTGAGCTCAAGGCCAGCCTGAACTGCATAGCGAGACCCTGTTTCAAACTAACAAAAAGTAAATAAATAAATAAAGAAGGTAAGAGGGGTCAAATGGAGGGTAGGGGAATGTGAAAAAAAGATTCAAATTATATCATGTACAGGTGCAAATTCCCTATAATGAATGTGATCATTATGTATACCTAAAATGTACCAATAAACTTAATTAATAAATAACAAAAAATAGAGGATAAACCAGGCATGTCCTTCTGGTTTCAGGGTCCTGTGCATCTTCACAGGTCCCATGGCTATAAACCAGGACCTACTTATCCCTAACTCCTATATATAGCTACTGAAAATTTCCATCTTTTAAAATACATTTCTTTCTACTTAGAATATCTTTGGGGGGGTCTCCTAATGTCAACATATTTCATATTGATTCCTTGCCTCTCAGATACTTGTTAAATGTCGTATCTTCAAGAAAGCCTTCCAAGACCCAATCCACTGTCTCTCATAATAGAAATACATTCACTGAGAGAACGAATAAATGCCTCCACATATTCACTTGTGTATTGGTTGATCCTGTGTCCCCCCAAGCACTCGTAACTTGCACAGGCTGAGTCTGACATTGATGATCGGTTTGCTGTCTAGTGCTGGGATTGGTGGTGTGAGTGTTGCATCCACCCAGGGGTGGAGCTGACATACAGTGTAAGGCGGGAGGAACATGGGTCTTCCTCTCTCTCTCTCTCTCTGTCTCTCTCTCTCTCTCTGTCTCTCTCTCTCTCTCTCTCTCTCTCTCTCTCTGTCTCTCTCTCTCTCTCTCTCTCTCTCTCTCTCTCTCTCTGTCTCTCTGGTTCGCCTTGCTGTTTGGGAGCCACCATGAATTGCTGTCCTGCCACGCCACACTGCCTTGGAGCCAACTAAGTGTGGACTGAAACCCCCTGAGAACTGTAAGAAATAAACCTTTCCTTCCCTCATTTTGATTGTCAGGTATTTTGTCTCAGCAACGAGTGAAAAGTAACTAAGACAGCATTTGGTACCAGAGGAATGGGGTTGTTGCTGTGACTATTCCTGACCATGTGATTCAAGAGCCTTTAGAAATGCCTTGTGGGAAGAGTTTGGAAAGCTTTGGAGATGTCGCCTGAATGTGTGGAGCTGGAACAGCTTAGACTGTTCTGTATGGGAGATTCTGGTCAGAGCCCAGGAGACCAGAAGGCTGAGAGAAAGCCTGCTGGTAGAAACCAGGCTCAGGAGGTTTCTGCTGGGAAGAAGGACTGCATTGGTTGTTGAACTCCACACAATGTGTGTTACTGCTTGGCAGAAAGTTTGTCTGCATTCTACTCGTGCCCAGAGACTTTGCCTGAAACTGAGATTAAGGGCGATGGACTGATTAATCTGGTGAAAGAAATTTCAAGGCAACCAAATGTTGAAATGATGGCCTGGCTATTGTTGGGGGCTCTTAGCCAGATTTATGTTGAGAATCAAGAGCAAAGAGCCCCGCATGGTGATTTAAAACCCTGTGAGTTTGGCCACAAAGGAAGACCCAGTAAAACTGTAGATGGTAAAGATAGAGCTGAGACCTCAATTGCTGAGAAGAAACAAAAGAAATAAAAAAGATGGCCTGAGGGCATTTCGAGAAGCAGAGGGCCTCCACTCTTTGCAGCCTCAAGCCAGCAAAGATGAAAGAGTTTGCTTGGAGTAAAAAGCCGCAGAGTGCCATGTTCCAGAGTGGCGACAGAGGCCACAGGAGGTTTCAAAATGGTGGCAGCCACACCGGATTACAGAATGGTGGCAGCATAGAGAAGCTGTTCCTCACAATCAGGTTCAGAGAGCTCAGTGATCCAGGCAGTTGACCCCTACAGCCAAGAGAGAGGAAATCCTGGCTACTGCTCCAGCTGGCAGCGAACATTGGCAGCATCCATGTGGCACTGGTTTTAACTACAAGGAAAATGTGCAACTTCCACACTTTCAGAGGACAATACATAAGGATGTAAGGGTGAAGGTAAGGGTGCAATGGAAAACCCAAAGATTTGAAAAAGCCATAAAAGTGGATCGTCCGAGAAAAGCTGCGAGAATCAAACAGAGTGGGTTTAAGAGAGAATCTATGGAGGTTAAAACCCCTGGAAGTGCCACAGGGGTCGAGTCACTCAAGCCTTTTGGAGCTTGCAACCAGATTGCTTCAGATGCTGAGCATAAAACTCCAGGACTTAATGTTTGCCCTGCTGGATTTTGGCCTTGCTTTGGTTCCAATGCTTTGTATTCCCCTGTTTGTAACTTTTGGAATGGTAATATTTATCTTGTGCCTTTATATGTGGGAAGTGTTTAACCTTGTTTTCATTTGTACAGGAGTTCGCCATAGATCTTGGAGGAGATTTGGGACTTGGACTTTTCAGCAATGCTGAGACTGTTAGGACTTTGGCAACTTTTGGAGATAGACTAAATGTCTTTGGTATAAAGGATATACATGAGTCCGTGGGGGGCCGGGGGTGGAATGTATTGGTTGATCCTGTGTCCCCCGCCAAGCACTCATAATTTGGATGAGGCTGAGTCTGGTGTTCATGATTGGTTTGTTGTCTAGTGCTGGGACTGGTGGTGTGAGTGTTGCACCCACCCAGGGGTGGAACCGACATACAGTGTAAGGCGGGAGGAACGTGAGTCTTCCTCTCTCTCTGTTGCTGGTTCACCTTGCTGTTTGGTGGCTGCCATGAATGGCTGCCTCGCCACGCCACACTGCCTTGGAACCAACCAAGTATGGACTGAAGCCCCCTGAGAACTGTGAGAAATAAACTTTTCCTTCCCTCATTTTGGTTGTCAAGTGTTTTGTCTCAGCAACGTGTGAAAAGTAACTAAGACAACTTGTAATTTTCCAAATGATACCTCTTCAGAGAATTGGCAGTGAGGACAGGACAAAGGCAACCCTTGAGGAGATCACAGCACAATTCTAAGTCTAAGTCTTGTTCCCAACCTAGTTCCACCAAGGACACCTGACCCAGTTGGGTAAGAAGCAGGACAGACAGAGCCCAAAACTTGTGTTACTTATTACTGGATCATCCTGCCACCCTCACTGAGTCTTAGTGTGTTCATCTCACTTGCCACTGGATATGCCTTGCTTATATATTGCTTAAGGATCTTTATTGATTACAGAAAATACTTAACTAGCATATTTCTCCAAGTCCTATGAGTAACCATTGCTGTGAAGGACATAGCAATGGCTTCAAAAAGAAGAAAAAGCAGTTGTACAACAAAAACAGCATGAGAATATCTCAATAAACTTATAACAGCAATTAATTATGAGAAGATAGAGTCTGAGATGAGGTAAATGATCAAAGAAAATTTAGATTTATCTCTAATGATTCATTTTAGTTTTCTTTTTTACTTTTTTCTCATTTAGTTTGAGATATTTTTAATTTTTTTATTTTTAAGAGAAAAAATCAAGCAAAATAAAACAGAATAAAGCCAATCAAAACAAAACAGTGAAAGTGATACAAGACTTCCATACACGATAAACAGAAATCAACATTGGCTACCATAATATATCTTGTTATCTTCAAAATAGCTGCCCATGCCATCAGATATAATAAAATCAACCAAACAAAGCAGAATACAATCAATCAAAACAAAACAATGAACTCAATATAGGACTTTAAAACAAAACAATAGGGAATTAACAATGCTTTCCACCTTCCCTTTTTAGACATTCCCTCCCCTTTCACTTTCACAATATTTATTGTACATTTTGGATCCCATTAACTCCTTCAGTTTGTTATACTGGGGAGACAACATGATGTTCATCTATGTGAATCTGGACCATTTCAACCAAGATCATGATCACGAGTTGCATCAATTTACCTACAAGAGCCTTGTGATTATCCTTCTTTATAGTTGAGTAGCTTTCCACTGTATAAAAGTGCTGTATATTTCTTATCCATTCTGCAGTTGATGGGCAAGCTACCCCTGCTTTTTTCTGGTTCCCTATCACATGGAGCATTGTTTTCTTTCCCTTTGACTTTCAATCTATGAATTTTCTTTTGAGTTAATGCATTTCTTTTATACCACATATTGATGGTTGTGTTTCTTGATACACTCTGCCTGTGTTTCTTTTTATTGGTGAATTGAGGCCATCTACATTAATGGTTATAGCCAACATGCACTGTTTTGTCTCTTTTACTGTCATTGGCTTCCTACTTTTCCCCTCCGTTCAATTGTCTACCCCACTAGGTGATCTCATTCTGTTGGTGTTCCTGGGACTGTGGTCGTTATTATCTCTCTCTAGAATATCCTTCAGTACTCTTTATAGCATTGGTTGGGTGGTTATGAATTCATTCAGTTGTTCTTTGTCATGGAAGTATCTTGTTTCTTCATTCATTTTGAAAGATAGTTTTGCAGAGTACATCAATCTGGGTTGGAAGATGTTTTCTTTCAGGACTTGAAATACTTCACTCTAAGCTCTTCTTGATTCAATGATTTGTGTTGAGAAGTCTGTCATGATTCTGATGGGTTTTCCTTTATAGGTGATCTGTTTCTTTTCTCCAACAGACTTTAATATTCTGTTCTTGTGCTGAATTTCTGGGATCTTGATTAGTATATGTCTAGGTGTAGATTTATTTTGGTTATGACTAGTTGGAATTCTACATACCTCACTTATATGTATGTCAGGTCCTTTTCCCATGCTTAGAAAGTTCTCTGCTACTACTCCTGTAAACAGTCTTTTATGTCATTTGCATTGACTTCTGCTTTTGACCCACTGATACCTGCATTCTTAAATTATCTTTCTTTGCATTGTCTTGCAGCTGTTGAATTGCTATTTCCTAAGAGATCTTTTTAAAGAGATCTTTATTTATTGTCAGTTTTAAGAGATATTTCCTTTCATGATCACTAGCTGCCATCTTGTCTGGAAGATCTGAAAGTCTATCTTCAGTTTCTTTCAACTGGTTTCACCAGCTTTCAGTGGAGATTTTAAATTCCTGGATATCTTTTTGAGTCTGTTTCATGCATTTCAATCCTTCTCTATATTGTTCATTCAAGGTTTCCCTCATTTTCCTATGTGCCTCCTTTTTAAAATCTATGTCTTCTTTAGATTTGCTCAGCAACCCTTTTATTTATTTGTCATTTCTTCTTTTACCTGAGTTATTATTTCTCATCTGATTTCTTTTACAGCCTCATGAAGTAGTTTCTTTACTTCAGTTGCCATCATCCCAGAAATTTCAGGTGTGTGACTCTCACTTTCTTCCATGTCTAAGTCTCCTGAACTCATTCTTTTTGGGCTGGAGGCCAGAGATTGCCTTTTTGCTCCTTCATCTTGACATTTTCCTGGGTTCCTCTGGACAAGTGGGTTGTGGGGTCCCAAGCACTTCCCACATTGGCTACTTGTTCACAGCGTAAGGGTATGGGTCAGGCACCTGGGTTTCTCCCAAATCAGGGTCTTCAAGAGGTGATGGGGTGCAGAGCAGACTTCTCCAGACACTTGCAGCTTCTCCAAGATGTGGCTGGTTGGTTCGCCTGTCCCGTGCTGGCTATCCACGGGAGAGTCCCGATAGTGCCCTGCGTGTGTGTGTGTGGGCTGGGCTGGTTTCTTCTCATCACCTGTGCTGGTTACCTGCGGAAGAGTCCAGCGGGTGGCCTGCATGGAGATATTTTTAATTTTATCTTTCATTACATTTGTAAAGATTTTCTTTTATTCTAGAAAGTTAGAAATACACAAGAGCACAAAGGAAAAAAACTCAACATGCCCCTACTCAAAGGCAACAATTTTAACATTTTGGTAACAATTTCTCTTAGCCTATTTACTTTGAATATATACTCCTAAAACTGTAGTCATGTAAATATAAAGTTTGTATCATAGTCTCTTAAAATTGTTGCAGAAGACTTCTTCTACTAAAATCATTCATAAAGATAATTTCAGTATACATTATTCCATTGTTAACTTACTGTTTCATCATTTTAAAAGAAAAAGGCATTTCATGTAATATATAATTTTAAATACTAAAATATAAAAAATGTAAGTCATTAGCTTTATTATCCTGGTCATAGAAAATTTAAAAGTCAAAGCCTTAATAAGTAGGATATCCTAGACAAAATATGCATATTTCTTAAACATTAAAAATAGACAACTAGCTTGATTGTACCAGTTGCCTAACTTACTTTCTTAAGCTTCTCTTCATTGAACTGATTTTGCTGACTACTTTAATTGCCTAGTTGTTTGAGTCTCTTTCCTAGAGACTCCTAGAGTGTTTCAATAATACTAATCTGATGTTTAAATTTTTATTTGATAATTTTGCATCTTCAGATTACACTCCAACCCTGCAACCTCCTGTCAAATGACAAAGAGGCAAATAATCACAAGATCACAAGCCACCAAGCCCTTCAGTGTCACATTTGGGCTTACGCCAGTCCATCAGTGACTTCAGCTCACTGCACCTTTCCTCTGCCTCCCTTTCCTTTTGTGAATAAATAGACTCGCACTACACTGTAGTACTGCTGTGCAGACACAGACATGCACAATGGCTCAGGTCATACATCCTGATATCCAAGAACAGTATACCTTTATCGTTATTTCTAGAGGTCTTAGTTATCTCTGAATAATCTGACTTCCATTTTGTATTGAGCAGTTATAGTAATGCAATGAATTAAGCCTACATCTTCTTATCTGTCCAACTGTTATGTTCTTGCCTTTCAGGGCCTCAGTTCATTTCAGGGCCAATGCTACAGTTCAGAGTCTGAATATAACAAACCTAAGTTCCACAAGTAAATAAGGCCTCTTTAACCCTGTTATGCAGTAGAATCAGAAGGTTAATTATAATAGTACTGTATTTCAGTCTTGCCCTTTTTCACCTCCTCAAACTGAAGACTCCTGATGGTTGCTAAGCTTTAAATAACCTCAGCAGCAGGGTACAGAAGATCCAACCACACAAGACCACATTCCATCGTGGCAGTCATTGACCAGAATAGTGACTCCCTCTTTTTGTCTGGTCATACACTCTTTAGATTTTTTTTTTATCTAGCCTGCTTTCCACATCCTCAGCACTCTGATACTTCCCCAACTCAGAAGCTGAATTTCAGCTGCCAAATATCTCCATAATTTTACTATTGTGTTTATTACAGTAGAGTTGTACCAGGAAAATTAAATAACCTTTACTTACATAGTTCCTGGATAATTCTGTAGCCACTTGACTTCGCCTTTACAGCTCTACAGCCTTTGATAGTTTTGACACTCGAATGCCTTGGGTTGTTTTGGTTCTCAGACTTGGAAATAGGTATTTCCTCTTTGCACATCTGAGCTGGCTATTCTGCGGTTAGAAGACCTTGACTTGTCCTATTTCCAAAGTGAAAAAGCTTTAGTTTTGGCCTGCTATTTCTAGAGATGGAGTGGGCACATGCTTGATTACTTAGCACTACAGCCTCAATTCTGGGAAAGTGTAGAGTATGACTTTCGTAGTAGAACATGGACATTCACTATCGAATTCCTCTGCTCATCTGTTTATTGTGATCAATATATCCATCAGTATATGCTAGATTAGACTGCAGTAACAAACAACTCCTAAATATCAGTAGTTTAAAACTGATATAATTTTTACTTATAGTATATGGCCACAGTATGTCAGCAGATTCTGCTTATTGTGATCACTCAAGAAATATCTCAAAGTTTCCCAATTGTCAGGGCAAAAGCAAATCACTGTGGAAAATTTCATATGGGCAACTAAATGCATAAGCTTAAAGTGACCCGCATTCCTCCCACTTATTCACATGGATCTACTCACTCACAGAGACAAGGGAGGTAGAACACTGGAAATAACTTGATGTACATTTCTAATGATTACCACAGTTGGTTCCCAATGACAAAGTTTAATATGTCTTCAATTATTTTCCTGGTTATGCTTACGGCTCTGCTTGTAGAATAAACTATCATGGGCTACTTCATTTCTGCATTAACCTCAATAGGTTTTTCCACCTCAAAATTGTTTTAAAACTTACAGAAACAGTCCCCTGAATTCAACTGTGAATTCAATCCCCTGTGAATTAATAACATATTTTAAAAACTGCATTTATAGTAAACAATTACAGAAATTTTTCCTCCTGGATATTCTCTAAACAATACAACTATTTACATAGCCTTTAGGTATTACGAGTAGTCTAGAGATGGTTTAAAGTATACAAGGAAGATGTATACAGGTTATATGCAAATATTACTCCTTAATGTAAAGAGACTTTTGGCATCTGCATAGAGCCCTAAAATTAATCTTATAAAAATATCAAGGGCTCTATCTTAGCCTGGTTCTTGCTAAAATTCTTTTTTATGGAAACTAACCATTTGTTTTTCTTCCAAACAATTCTCACTCACATAAACTACAAAACAAATTGAATAACTATCTGGAATGTAGCTTAGTGTAATGTCCGTGGCGGGTTCCTCAGTTTCTCTTCTTATCATCTTGTTCTGAAATTGTGTGCTTTTTTATTCTTTTTAAAATAAAAAAGTATTTATGGTAACTACTGCTGATTTCATAATGTTTTGAAGTCCTGTATCTCTTACACTGCTTTGTATTGATTGGTTTTATTCTGCTATATACTCTTTAAAATAAAAAAAAATAATAAAATACAATTAAAAAGCAAACAAAAAAAGAAAGAAAGTAGTAACAGTGCATTTATCAATAATTCTTTTATAATTTGAAAATTCCCATTAGTGGGACATGAAAGTTTGAAGTGAAAACAAATGAAGTGTACTATCTGTCAGATGTCTAACAAAGCCTTTAACAAGTGACTTCCTTTCTAGGAAATAAGACTGATAGTCCTTTTTATTTAACAATTGTATTTATTCAAAGTTATAATACATTTTTATAACCTTCCTCACAACTAATCCCAACCCCTAATTATAGTTGGTTTATCCCTAATTATAGTCAGTTGATTTAGATCAATTTTTTTCTAAGGGCTAACTTTGTACAAATTCCCAGTGGGATGGTAGGGCATGGTTAATCTCAATATCTACTCAAAACTTCTGAAAGTGTACCCTACTACCCTGTAGATACTTAAAGGCTTTTAAAAATCATGTTTCCCAGATGTGTAGCTAAGATACTGGGTATAATTTAAATTTTACTACTATGCTATACTTCTGGAAGCTTGCATTTAGAACTGAATTATTTTGAAAGAGGGAAAAGTATGAGGTTTGAGCTTGCCTCTGTGGATAACAAGGGCACAGTCAATTCTTTTGTGTCACATAGTGTCCACAGAGATACTGAAAGCGGGAAGATCCCACATGTTCTCACTCACATCCTATCAGTGGGTCCCGGCCCAGGCTGAGATCTCTTCTGGGGCCGTTGGCTGGGAACTCAGCTTTTCTCCATGTGTCTTTGTGGCCTTCCTCACAGCATGGCGACCTTAGACTTCTTACCTGGTCATCTGTTTCCCAAAGCACAAAGGTAGAAGGTACCAGGCCTCAGAAGACTTCCATTTGGAGCTATCTAGTGTTACTTCCATTGTATTCTTTTGATTTAAGTAACCACAGAGTTGGGCCAGATTCAAAGGGAGCATTTATGAGGGTATGATTACATGGAAGCAGGATGATTCTCCCTGTTGAGCTTGATCAACAACTATATCTACCTTAGAGAACCGGAAGCCTTGGTCACTTCACCAAGCACTCCTGCAAACTGTCAACTCTTCCATCTTTCACACTGCGCTATATGTGGTGCTCCAGGGTTGTGTGTATAGTGCCAGCTCATTATTTTCCTTTCAGAGCTCTAGGTTTCCTTTCATTTAAGGATCTTCTGCTTTTGATTCTTACACTGAATGGACTGGGATAGGGAGATGAAGACAGCCAGCTTGCTACAAGTAAATAGATGTCCCTCTGTACAATTAGATATTTTTGTTAGAAGAAAACACAAAGTTTTTCCTAAAGAGCAGGTTCTCAGGCAAGCAGGGCTTCTTCATTTTTGTAGATGAAGAGAAGGTGTCTTTATATATAAGTGACTGGAGACTAAAATGCCGAAAAAAAGAGAAAAAAAGAAAGCTTTGAAACCTAGTCCAAAGATATCACTTTACCATAAAGTTAACCTCTACCTCATAGAGAGGAAAGAAAATGATTGAGAAGTAGAAGTTATTTTCATGGTTCCCATACCCTATTTATCCACAGGGGAGACCACTGAGAGGAGCAGTGAAGGACCCCTCACCCCCACGGCCTCCTTCTCTACTCCACCACAATGTGATCTGAGGTACTTCCTCGGTCATAATAATGTCCTTGGAGATTTTTCCCTTCTGAAAGGAAAAAGTATGAAGATGAAATGGTCTCCTGTTAGCTCCCAGCAAAATTAGAAACAGTAAGTTTCCAGGGGAATTAGCCAAAGGTCACAAAACAGTACTCTTTTCAAGTTGCACGATAAGTACCTTAGCTGAGAAAGAATTCAAAACTGTCCAGAGAGCAGGATGACATATGTGTGCTGACATTTCTCCACCCTGGGCCCCTGCATAAGGGATTATCCATAGGACTTCTAGATTCTTAGGCGCTGAACTCACAAGTGGCCACAGGAACCTTTCAACACAGCATTCCAAATTAGTATTCCCAGAGGACCAGGGCTGGTCTCCAAGGTAAAATCAATTTGCTATCCCTGGAGAAGAAATTAGATACTGTCTCTCTTCCTCATGTGTGCATGGATAAGTGCCAGACCAGGTGTGTCAGTGCATATAAGGTTCAGAAAAACTACCACCAGAGCCCTCTGTACAGGAGGCTGGTCTTGGCAATGGGAGCCAATGGTGCATACGGTCCTTCTGCGGACACTTAAGAGCCAAGGTTGGAGTGGGGAGGTTGAAAGAAGTTTCAGGGCACAAGGATGAACAGTAGCCATGTGCTCTGGCTCAGCTCACATACAAAGAAAAGGAATCATTCCTGGTCTCAGTGCAAAACAAAAATTATAACCTAAAACCAGACCCCATAGTTCAGCTATTTATAATATGAACTCAGGAGCAAAAGTACCAGGTGAGAGGTGTTTATGACAACACTCTCCAGAGACATAAATGGAAATTACTAAAATTATAGGTGGCTTGGCTATTTAGGGGCAATTACCACATTTCTAAATCTGAATGACACTTGGGCAAGTGGAAGCCTTTGACATTCCAGCACCCTTTCTAAAGCCACATAACATTAAAGATAGTTTGGGCCTCAATAGATAAATCCAGATCATGTGCTGATATTTGTAGCCCTGAGATTCTTTAACATGATCACATTCTCTGAGTCTCAGCTACTTGTGAACTTCAACATTTGAGGATTTGTCCTCACGAAGTAGTGCAATGTTTTATACTACAAACCAAATGTTTATTTGCAGAATTTAGCCTTGCCCACAGTTTACCAAAATAACAAGAAAACTAGACTTTTTCTATGTCTGAACTACATTTTATTCCCATCACAGTCTTGTCATGCCAGGAACATAGACTTAAGTAAAAAGACTATATGAGCATGTATCCCTCAAAAAATATTTTAAAGGGCAATTCATGGAAAAGATTGGAAAGATTTCCCCCAATTCCATAGCAAATAAGAGGTATATACAGTTTATATTTTTTAAAACAACCATAAAATTATGATACCAACATTTGAGTACTCTAATTTCTAAATATTTTATTGGCATTCATATATCTTTGTTTCCATTAGAAGCAAAGGGAGAATGACAAAACCTACAATTTGATTTCTAAAATGATATACTGAGCCCGCAAAAATAAACCTGGCTCAAGTTTATCATCTGTATGTCAACCCTTCTGGTATTTTAAAAAGTTTTTTGAAATTAACTAACCAAGATCTTAAAACATGTAAGAAATGTGGGTGGGGATGTGAGGAGAGAGACAGAGAGACAAAGAGACAGAGAGACAGACAGGAAAAAGGAGGAGCAGGAGCAAGGAATAGGAATTAGTGGACAATCGCTAAGGCAGAGCAAGAACTCCAGGCTACAGAGAGAAATGTTAAAAGAAAAAGATGTAGCAGCAGTGAGAAATATGAGAGAAAAGGGAAAACCTTTTCTTCCTATGACTCCATTTTCCCATTTCATAGCTTCTAGAACAAAAGGATTCAAAGTTAGCATACTGTCTACATAATCTCAACATGAATTCCCAGATGGTTAAGTGTAGTTTAACAAATCGTAAAAAAAATCAGTAGTTTTAGGATGAAGGAATGTTTTCTGAACATAATCCCAAAGGTAAAATCATACGGAAATCACATATTTTTACTTTCTTATTTAAAAAATAAATGAGAGATAAAAGCAAGCAACATTTAAATGTACACATTCTGTAAGTACATACGACAAAACATCCTATAGTTAATACACAGAGAACACTTGAAAAAAATAAGTTTAAAAAGGTTAATACTCAAGGTAGAGAAAAAAGGCAAATAATAGGAACTGGCAATTCCCAAAAGAAGATATAGCACAGGCCAAATGGAAACGAAAAAGGTTTTACATCAGTAGTCCAAAGAAATAGACATTAATACAGTAAGACGTACACTTTGCATTATGAATGATAAGGTTATTAAAGATGCAGAAATACAAGTCCACTCAAACACGCTTGTGAAATGAAGAGAGAGGGCAATTTAACAACACATTGTAAGAATCTGTTTAAAAATATGCCTAATATTTTATCTAAAGATTCCATATCTATGAATTTGTCCCAAGGATGATATGAAAGATATTTATATTCAGCTAATAAGGTTAGATCACAACTACATTTTTTTATGCCAGAGAAGAGTCAAGCACAATCCAATATCCAATAATACAGAATTAGTTACAGAAAATTCTGAAACCCCAATATAATGGAGTATTAAAAAGCTGCTAAAATGAGTTTGCTATACTTAATGACAAAGGAGTGTTGTGCAGACAAAGCGTAAGCGAGTTAAGGTGAGTAAGGCACTGAGAAGTATGTCTGACCCATAACAATGCAAATATTTACATATTTAAGCAAACATTTACATAAAGGTGTCAGCTACTTTATTTAGTATGATTTTATTTTTGACAGAAGAATGTGTATATAAATACAGAAATAAAGTAAAGTCTATGAATAACAAAATAACTAGTTACTTTAGAAACACAGATTTTTATTTTCTTTTGTCTGTCTGTATTTTCAGAAATTGCCACAAACAACATTCATCAATATGGACTCATATATTATTACACATTTAAATATAAACATCACATACTCTTTATCTTTGGAGATAAATAGAAACATTATGTGTTACTTAAAATATAATTAGATAGAGATAGAGACACAGACACAGACACAGATATAGATACGTTGAAAGAGAGAGTTCCATGGCAAAAGAACTGAAAGAATAAACAAAATATTGGCAAATTAAGTAACTATTTCTGGGTGCTGTGATAATGAGTGATTTCAGAAGTTTTTTTAAAGAGATTTTGTATGTGTCTATTTGTGTATTTTCTCTATTTCCCAAAATATATGTCATATGAATGATTTTCATTCATAAGAAAACAGTTGTCTCAGTCTGTTTTCTGTTGCTGTTATTGAATACCACAGTGGGCTAATTTGAAGGCAGATTTGTCTCATGGTTCTGGAAGCCCAAGAACATGGAGCCAGGCTCTGCTCGGCATCCGGCAAGGCCCTCCCTGCC
This sequence comes from Dasyprocta punctata, assembly GCA_004363535.1. Lineage (NCBI taxonomy): Eukaryota > Metazoa > Chordata > Mammalia > Rodentia > Dasyproctidae > Dasyprocta > Dasyprocta punctata. The sequence continues at coordinate 58,550 of RJWM01000945.1, forward strand.
GCGTTGTACACGGCGGAGGGCATCGCATGAGAAGACAGAGCAAGCAAGCTAGAGACAATTTGCTTTCATAGCAAAGCTACTTCCTGGAGTACCCGTCAATCCATTAATCTGCGAGCGGATTAATCCATTCATAAGGACAGAGCACTCAGGACCCAATTGCCTTCCAAAGACCTCACTTCTAAGTATCATTAACATATGACTTTGGGGGTTAAGTTTCCAATACATGGCTTCTAGGGATACATTCAAACCACAGCAACAGTTACTAAAAAAAAGGAAAGAAAAAACTTTGAGATAACATAGGACATCCTAGGATTAAGCAGTGCTTCCTTTTCCATCTCATCTAGCATCAGTCCCTGTTTTTACCTTAGAGGTAAAGAGTCACCAAGTCCTGTTGACTTGTTACAGTGTGTTCTGTGTGTCTCCTTTGTTTCTGCTGCCACCTCTCCAAACTTAAATATGCATTGCTCAGCCACTGCTTTTATAAAGATGTTTCCCTGCTCTGAGACACCCACCAGCTCCCAGAGCCCCTGAACCTAGAGTTGGAAGCCTCCCATCCCCTTCTCCCCAGACATCTCATATTTTATTTCTTCATCTATTATCTTATAAATCTCAACCAAACTGGCCTACTTGCCATTGTTCCAAATGTACTCTATATTTTTCTACCTTTTTCCCCCTTAGACTACCCTAACTACTTCATACCCAGAAGTCTGTCCTATTTTCTCTGTGTATCTTTTAAGGAAGAACTCAAAATGCACCCTGTTTCTGTGCACTAGTCAGCTTCCCATCACTGTAACAAAATACATGAGATAATTAAGTAATAAAGAAAAAAGGTTTGTTTGCTCATGGTTTTGGCTGTTCTAGGCCAAGATTGGCAGATCCATCATTTTGGGCCTATAATGGGGATATCAGAGGGCAAAGGTAATGAAGATGTTATAGAGCAAACTGCTAATCTTATGGCCAGGAAATTGAAAAAAGAAAGAAGGTAGGGTCCCACAGTCACCTTCATAGGCGTGGGCCCAGTTACCTAACTCACTAGGCTCTGAGGATCAGGCCTTTACCACACGGGCCTTTGTGATTCTTGAGCCAACCATCTGGTGGATAATATCTTCTGATGCAGTCCATTTGTGTGTCACATAGAACAATAAGAATCATACAGGGTGTATTGGTTTGATCCTGTGTCCCTGCAAGGCCTCATGTAATTTGGACGGGGCTGAATCTGACGTTTGTGATCTGTTTGTTGCCTAGTGCTGGGATTGGCGATGTGAGTGCTGCACCCGCCTAGGGGTGGAGCTGATATACAGTGTAAAGGCGAGAGGAAGGCAGGTCTTTCACTTGCTGTCTTGTGCCTGTTTGCCTTGCTGTTTGGCACCTCAGTGAATGGCTGCCCTGCCATGCCACGCTGCCTTGAAGCCAACTGAGTATGGACTGAAACCCCAGAGAACTGTAAGAAATAAACCTTTCCTTCTCTAATTTTGGGCGTCAGGTATTTTGTCTCGGCAATGAATGAAAAGTAGCTAAGACACAGGCCATCTTGTTTGCATTCTCTTTTAGATTGGTTCTAATTCTTTAAATCCTTCCCATTACCCTGAAGCCTAGTAGAGAGCAGACAACTAAAGTTTAAACAAACAACAGGCTTTCAAAGACAAGAGACTGGCATATTTATATTGATAAAAACCCTTTAATGTGTAAATGTATTAGCATTGAGTTAAATGCTGAGACAGTGCCTGGTTTTCACACATTTAGGAGCCCCAAAACCTCTTCTTCTGACGAGGTCTCTAACAGAAGCCAACCAGCCGCAGGGTGTTAGGGAAGGTCTTGCGCATTCCCATGCATTTTTCCTGGTCGATGTACAGGGAATTGGCTTTAACAGCCAGGTCATGCTCCAGAGTGGCTTTGCTGTGCACCAGAGACTGCAGGGTGTCCTCGGCATCCCTCAGGCGTTGTTGCAAGGTCTGTATGGTGTCGTCGACCTCATAGACCTCATTAACAAGGCTGCCAGAGGGCATAAGCAAGGTTAGGTTGGCAGACATCGCACTCCTGTAGTTTGTTTTTAGCTGAATTAAGGGCATGTACAATTACCAAGTTCCTATTGGAGAAACAGCCACTGTGCTGGGGGACATGTGGAACCCCCAGCAGCACATGGGTTCCGCCAATGTTAGAACTGCTTTACACAGAAAAGAAAGCAGTATTTGTACATGATTCTAGTATGCTAGGGCCACTCTTACTAATTACACACCACAATACATAATCCAAAAAGCAAACTAAGTTTATTTTTGGAGCACTTAAGGAAAAGAATAGGAATAAGCTATGAAAAGACAATAATAACAATAATAGCAACTCATTTATTTTATATATAGATATAGATGCAGATATATGCTATTCTAAGTGTCTTGCATAATCAGGCTATTTAATCTGTGTAACAACACTGTGAAGTAGATACTATGATTATCTCCGTTTTACAAATGAGGACACTGAGGTTCTGAGAGTTTAGATAACTCTTTATGGTTTTGCATGGAACTACCTATTAGCTGCTCTTAATTACTGCTTCTCTGACTCTGGTCAGTTGAAGACAAAACTTGAGGTACAGCCAACCCTTCATACTTATACTTCTGCATCCTTTGGATTCAGTCAATTCCAGGTCAAAAATATTTGGGGAGATAAACTGGATTTGTACTGAACATTTAATAGAATTTTCCTCCTGCCATTATTCCCCAAACAATGTATTATAACAACTATTCACACTGCTTTAGGTTTTGTAAGTGCCCTAGAGAAGATTTACAGTAGATGAGAGGATACACATACTAAAAGTACTGCACCATTCCATACAAGAGAATTGAACATCTGTGGGTTTTGGTATACAAGGGGAAAACAGGAACTAATCCCCCATGGATACCGAGGAACAGGTATATTTCAAATTTTAACCAAAAATGTCAAGCTAAAATTGTCTTTATTTAGGGAGTTCACTCATCGACAGATTATGGGGATGTAACATTCAATAAAATACACAGAAAAATAAAGGGAATAATGGCTACAAACAAATGGGACTATAGACATCACTTGAGATAGAAAAAAAATTTCATAATGATAAGAATCATTCATATTAAAATCATTATGCAAAGGCCACTATATAGCTTCATGGAACTTTGCAACTGGAATAGAAATATCAGAGGTCATCAAACCCAGTTTCCTTGTTTTACAGATGAGGAAATTGAGTCTGGAGAATTGATGAACTGCTTTCTCCACAGGCAGACAGCCCGGCTGTGTTTCTAAGCCACACCAGGTTCCCCAGGAAGCAGAGAAGGAAATAGGGAGCCTCCTAGTTACACTAAGTAATGGATTCCATTTCCTGGCCCCACCCTCTCAGTCCCTTAGGATAAAAGGACAGAAGCAGAGACCAAGGAAATTGGCCTCAGGACACTAGATTCTTCTGGGGGTGACCCAGGGACAATACACAAGATGCCTAGTTGAATTTGAATTTCAGTCAAATGATTAATTTTTTAGTACAAGTATTTTTTAGATTGTGGTGAAATATACATAGCATCAAATTTACCATGTTAACCAATTAAATATACACTTCAGTGGCATGAGGTCCAATCACACAGTTCTGCAGCTATCGCCACCATCCATGGCAGAAAAGGCCTTCTATCTTGCAAAACTGAAACTCAATTTCGATTCCTCCTTCCCCAAGACCCTGGTAATCACCATTCTACTTTCAGTTTCTATGAATTTAACTACTCAGGGTGCCTCAGGTAAGTGGAATAATACAGTAGTTATTGTTTAGCGACTGGCTTACTTTGCTGAGCATAATGTTCTCAAGGTTCATCTATATTGTAGCATAACATTCTTTTTATTGCTTAATAATATTCAGTATAAATATTTTTACTTGGCATTAAGTATTTTTAGTATAAGAAATCCATGCAATATGCAAAAAAATTATTCATTGGTTATTTAAAATTCAAATATAACAGGCTGTCTGATGATTTAATTTACAAAATCTGGCACAGATACCTTGTGAATATTTCTCAGGACAGGCAACAAACCATGAGCTGTTGTCTAGGTGGGAGCAGGAGGGGCAGAAAAAGGACTCATTTTGAACTTCAATGGATCTGTGTTACTTGAATTTATTTTATAACTGGGTGTATCACTATCTTACTTGTGAAATTAAACAAAAACTACTTGTAGAAAAATAAAATACAGAATCTGTTATAAAATTATAAAGGGATAATTTCTTCCTGTTTTATTAAGCAGTAATGTGAGAGAAGAAAAGGAATTGACATTAATGTCTAATGGTAACAGACACCATAAACAGATGATAGAATACTACACAAGCAATATTTCCAAAACAGAATGTATACTGGCCCTGGGAAAATAAATATACAATGCAACTGTGGTTGAAAAGCCAGGCTCTGAGACTTTCTATACAGTGTGATCACATTTTGTTAACACGCCTGGCAGCAAATACAACGAAATGCTACAAGCGGGTTATCCCTGGATAGCATGAGGAATAGAAGTTCTGTTTTTGCTTCATTTCCTGTACTTTCTGGGTTTTCCACCATCACCATAAACACACACTACTGTTAAGGCCAGAAAGAAAATAAATATATTTTTAAAAGTAAACACATAAGCTATCTTCTCAAACAGTGCATTCTTAAGCACCTGGAGATTGAACCAAATTTGGGTGGAAAATATTTTTTTAATGAATTCACTCGTTAACATGGCCTATTCTTTCTCATCACTATTCCCTAAGCAATACAACAACTATTTACATGACATTCACATTATATTTAGCAATATAAGTGATCTAGAGATAATTTCATATATACAGGAAGATGCGTATAGGTTTATAGGCAAATACTACGCTACTTTATATAAGGGACTTGAGCATCTGCCAATTTTGCTATGTGTAGGTGGCTGAGGACCTGGAACTAATATCCCAAGACATGGAGGAAGCATAATTTGAAGGCATTTAACTTTCTCTGATCTCTTGGAGAGGCTATGAGAAGAGGTTCACGCTGTGGTAAACATCTCCATTTCACTGAGAGAACATAGCATTCAAGTGGAGACAGTGTGGAAATTCCCCAAGCCACTCAGCTGTCCAGGTTCACCCTCCCACACGCACACCAGCCAGCTGGTCAGTGGCTCTAGGCTGGCAGAGGTGGTGTATGAAGTAGATGCCACCTCAGCACTCCAGATCCCTCGTGTGTGCCCCACCTTGGGCGGTGCTGACATCATCCTTGTGGATGCTGAAACCAGAAACCTCTGATCATCACTGACCTCACCCCCTTCTTCATGTCTCCATATTCCTCAGTTATTCCCATTTTCCAAACAGCCTCCCATGCCTGCTTCGTCTCCCAACCAATTTCCACAGATCTGGCCTCAAAGCGTTCCTCTTTGCTGTCCTCTCAGCCAGGATCACTCTAGCCTGCTCTTCATGCCCCTAATGAATACCATCCTCCAGTCCCAGGAAACAGGACATCTGTGGTCCCTGCCATTAGGCTGATGCTGATAGTGGGCGTTCCAAGAAGACTCAACCTTTTGTGGCCCTCAGGCACTTGTGATAGTCCGGTTAGTGGATCTGCCCTCCAGACTATCAATGCCACTAAGCAGAGTTCAGCTTAGCTGCCCTGTTCACCGCGGTCTCCTCTAGCCCTCCTGTAGCTCTTGGGTTTTCAAAAATTATTTGTTACAGGAAGACCAACTTTTCCATCTTAGGTGAAGGAGGTCGTCTTGGGTGGCAAGAGCTTCCCAAAACTCCAAGTCTAATGATCTACCAGGGATAGATCCAGACCCAAGGGGATAAAAATGAGGCAAAAGCAGGAAGGAACCTGGAGAATTTACTTCTAAGCTTCCCACATCAAGCCAGAGAGAAAGATGACACCTACAAAGGGCCTGGCACTGCTCTTAGGAAAAAAAACAGGCCATGGGGACATCTACTCCGTATATCTTCATTCGTCTGATGAATTATACTGTTTTCTCCCTTCCAATGGGAGAGGAAAGGAATTAAAATTTAAGTGCACAAGTTTCAATGGGTCTGGGGATGATAAACACAAAATCTGAGAACTCATGTCAAAGCATGTTTTTTGTTGTTGTTTAGGGAAAGGTGAATTAAAAAGAAAGCATTTTTTAAAAGATCGCAGGGTATAAAGCATCACTAGCACTTCAGGGAGGGTGTTACAAATGGCTGGGAATGGGCTGTATGACTGAAAGCTGTTTACCAGCCTACAGGGTCTGACTCTATCTCCTGGCCCTCCTTAGCTTCAGAAGGAACCCTGAACCCAAACACAGGAAGTGAAGCCGGGTGATATATGAGCCCCACTCCTTGCAGCCAAACGGAAGGCCAGTGGGAAATTTACCTGTGAGAGACTGCTTCCAAACGTGTACATTAAAATATCATTGTTTGGATGTGAGAATTTAAGATACCTAGCAGAGTACCTATTTTCCCACTGCTCTATGAGGGAAATACAGTCAGGGGAGCACCACTATCCCCCTCAAAGTTTGCTCTTTGGAATGCACTTGGCATCATCTTCAAGGTCACATTTAACTACATTTTTTGTGTTCTTGGCTGACTAGAGGGAACTATTTTGCTGGAGCTACTCAATTTTTTTTTAAATTACAGTCCTGAAAACAATTTTGCATTCAAATACAGGTAAAACTGGTATAACCTTTTTAAAAAAATATCAAGATTATTTAAGTAAAGCACAGCCTGGCCTGGCTTACCACTGACGATGCCAAGAAGATTTAGAATCACTTTTGAAAGAACCCATTTAGAATATTATAAGTGAAAATAAAAATCTTGAAATGAAAACAGCAATTTTTCTCTGCCCATACTCTTGAGTTTATGACCTTTGCTGTTCTTTCATCTGGACAGCCGAATGGTTGCTTTCAGAATGATCAATTTAAGAAGGAAAATAATCTCCCCCAACCCTAAATACTTTTGGCAAGAATCTTCCTAGTAAGAAATCTTGACAGAAACATAACTAGGTTTTGTCCTAAAGCCAATGAAGGAACAGAGGAAACAGATACACTAGGAAGCTGACAGGAAAAAAAAAAAAAAAAGCAAATTCTGTTTAGCGGGAAAAGGTGGTGAGGGAGAAAGCTGTGAATGCCTCATTCATTGTTTGATAACTCTAAAATCATATTGTGCTACTACTCAAAACCCTTTTTAGCTGGGTTAAAACTGTGGTAAAGCACTGGTCTAGAATGCACAAGCTCTGGGTTCAATCCTCAACAATTAGAAAGAAAAAAGGAAAGAGAGAGAGAGAGGAAGGAAGGAGGGAGGGAGGGAGGAAGGAAGGAAGGAAGGAAGGAAGGAAGGAAGGAAGGAAGGAAGGAAGGAAGGAAGGAAGGAGGGAAGGAAGGAAGGAAGGAAAGAAAGAAAGAAAGAAAGAAAGAAAGAAAGAAAGAAAGAAAGAAAGAAAGAAAGAAAGAAAGAGGAAGGAAGGAAGGGAAAGGAAAGAAAATAAAAAGAGCAGTCCTGTGTCAAATGGCAGTCTGAAGAATTTTATTTCTATCTCTGCTTTTAATCGCTACAGAAATGTTTTAGGAAATGAAACTTCAGCTCAGCTTCTTTTAATCAAGTTTGCATAAACCATAATTTGTATTCTAATTCTAATTGGCCAGGTGGATATGCCCTCATTAGTAGGTTCTTCCAAAGCACAGAAACGCTTCAGGCTGGCTGCGTAGGGCCTGTCTTGCCTCTGGAGTGAAGGGCAGCTTATCTCAAGGGCTATGTAGGAAGAGAGGTCCAATGGAGAAACGCGAAGCTTGGGTGAGGCTCCCGTGAGGCCATGGCATAGAGCCCTAGACAACAGCTCCATGAGGAGAAGTACAGCTAATCTAGGAAATGAAACCCACCCTACGAGGAACTGTCAAAGTTAAACAATAATGAAGTTAATACGGTATTTATAAGATGAACTGTGGATTCAGACTCCCCTTGTCATGGGCATCAGGAGCCGGGCCTGATGAGAAGAGGCCAGAATGCACCAAAATGAGCCTAACAAGACCCACAAGAATCTCAGAGGAGCCTGTGAGTGGTCTGCGTGGCCCGGGGCAGATACAAAAGGTCAGCGGAGGCCGCAACGGACAAACGGGCCTGGAGGGGTCGGTGGAAGTGGTCCTCAAAGCTCCTGTTCTGAGGAGCCCCCACCGTAAGGAGAAACACAGCCATCAGCGCCTGCGGCTTACAGGAGAGGTGTCCCGGAAACTGCAGACTCCCGGAAGTGTGGAGAAACCCAAACACTACTTGAACTTTCTGTACGAACCACATGCTTACTAACGCATTATTCGTATAGTGTTGATGGCATTTCCTCTTCCAAAAACCATATGGTAAAATAGACATAGTAGAAACTTTACCATCTTAATCATTTTAAATGACTACCCCGGAGGCCTCAGGCACACGCACACTACTCTTCATCCATCACCAGCAACCGTCTCCAAGCTTCTCCCCCAACCCAAAGGGAAAGTCGTGTCACCCATTCACCAACTCCTATGATTGACTTCCCCTGCAGAAAATCCACTGCCTGGAACCGCCACTGGAATGAGAAGGCTCCTGTGTGAGCTGTGGTCAGAAAGCATCTCTATACTGAACCAAAGCTGTAGTCAGGCTGGGGGGGACAGGGTCACGCCAGCATGAGCCTAACCTCCCCCCGCCCATCTTTACCGTAACTGCGCAGTGTCTCTGCATAGCTCTATGTTAGGTCTCCTCGTGCGCTCATCCAGCCTGGTCTGAGCCACCTTCAGGAAGGCAGACTTATCTTTGATGGCCTTCTTGATGGATTCGATGGTCATTTCTGTCTGGAATATCTCCTGCAGAGTCTGTGACAAAGAGAAGCAATTGCCTGAAGTTTGGTGCTATCCTTTACACAACCTGCACCCTGCCCGCGACCTGTCCGTTTGCTTCACCCTCCGGGAGAAGGAAGTTGATTCACTGAGAACCTAGCTCCGTCCTAGTTCTGACCCCAAGAAATCTAAAGTGCTATGCTGGGTTTTGCTAGAATCTGATCTTAGAACCCATTGTGCTTCTCTTCCCAACTCTTAAGTCCTGTGACTTCAAGCTGGTGACTTGAAAGCAGCCAAGGTTGGAGTAGATACACCACACAAATTGAAAACTGCTAAAATTCATGGTTTCTGGCTCCCACCGACCCCAACACCTGTTGTTAATTATCGAGCAGTGCACATCAGCGTATACTGGAGGGAAGTGAGGCCATAAGGTCTGGGGGGCCCTATCCCCCTCCTCACACCAGGACAGCCTTGCCTCTGTACCTCCCAGCCAATTTAAGAGAGATGTTGTCCTCCTAGCAAAAGATTTGCCTTGAAGCTCATCAGGTTTAGGCTCCAGCATGCCTCATCCGCATGGGACGAATACGGGTAGATTTATATTTCTGTCTTTATATTCTTTGTTTCTTAAAGAGCGTTCCCCAAATTGCATAAACTTAGGTCTCTTCCTGATTGTTCCTCCTCCTCCTCCAACTCTCTGAACACTTGCCTGCCTCCTGGGGCCTTGGCCTCTGCTCTCCTGTGGTTCCACACCCCCCAGCATTGTCCCTCCTCCTTGGCTCCTTACTAGCGGTCTAGAGACACACCCGACTATCACCATTTTCCTTAAACCGCAGCTGTGTGCCGTCCCTCTCCGGTCCCATCCCAGGGGTTCCTCTCCAACCCCTCCATCTGTGAGCGCTGCTGAAGTAGCACGGCCTGTGCCCATTTCCTCTGCTTCTTGCACATCTAATCTCCTGGTGGCCCCTGTACTCAGTCTCTGGTCCTCGTTAATCTTATGAAACTGCCTCTCAAAGTCTATACTGAGGCCTCTTGGATATCACCTTCTTCTTGGAGCCCTGCCTTATGTTTTCTCTCTGGACAAATGATGTCCTAACTCCTGGCCTTTCTAACTGTTCATGCATCACCAGAGCAAAGTTCTGTGCTGGGCAACATCTCTGCTGCATTCTCTCTCTCCTACACAATTACACATATTTAGCACTTGTACAATCCAGGAACTCCTAAATTGTCAAAAGTGCTTTGGCCTCTCTCCAAAGCTTTCATCAACCTGGTAGCAGCTATTAAACTCTTTCCATCACCAAGGCCTTCTTCAGATGCCACCTACTCCACGAAGCCATATCTGCATTCACCAGTAGAAACATCACTCTTTCTGCTGAACAGTCTTCACATTTCATCTGCAGTTCCAAGTGGGTCTCCTGCACAGTCTTGATGAGCTTACCATTTCCAGAATGCAAATCTTGCCTCACTCTGAGACATGACATTTATGTGTGTTATCCAAAGTGTCTAGCACAGTAACATGAATGCACTTGTAGGCTAAATTGTGTGTTCCCCCCCCCCCATCAAAATTACTATGTTGAAGTCCTCACCCCAAGTACCTCAGTGTATGAACATATTTGGAGACAGCATCTCTGCAAAGGTATTAAGTTAAAGTGAAATCATTAGAGTGCATCCTAATCCAATACAAAGTACATCCTTATAATTGGGAAATTTGGATATAGATACATAAAAAGATAAAACAATGTAAAGATACAGAGAGAAGACGTCATCCAAGGAGAGACCTCAGAAAAAACCAACCTTACAGCACATTCAGCTTAGACTTGCAAGCTCCAGGGTTATAAGACTATCAATGTCTGCTCTTTAAGCCAATTAAGTATGATACTTTATGTTACAGCAGACTCAGCAAACTAACACCGTAGTAAATAACAATTAGTTTAAAACACAAACTCTATCACATTGACCTTCAAAAATACCTTTAGAATGGCATCTTAATACTTTATGGATACCACCTGACCCCATTCACCTTTACACTGACGTTGTCTGCAATCTGATTCCAACCTATCTTCCAAAGTTCCTCTTCTAGGATCCACACCATACATCATAGATTTGATCTCCACTCTGATTTCCTGCCTCCAAAGCTCTGTTCAAGGTTTTGTTTAACTTGGAATCTTCGTCTCCCGATGAACCCCATGTAAAAGTTTTCTGCGTTTGTTATTTGACAGCTACAACTTGTAATTTCCTATTGTTAATAATTGCTTGTGAACTTTTCGTATGCATACATCTCTTCACAAATAGAAACTTCTTGGGGACAAAAGCTATATCTTATGTTTCTCTTTTCCCTTTGCAATGTAGTATACTGTCTGGCTCAAGTAATATTTGCTGGGCCATGAGAAAGGTAAATTGCTACTACCTGGGAGAACTTGGCACCCTCAATTGGGCAGCACCCTAGGGTAATAAGAATGACTGAGCAAGGTTCTCAAGAAATGACAAACTAGCTCAGGATATAGCTCAGCAGCGAAGTGCCTGCCTGGGGAGTGTGAGCTCGTAAGTTCGATTCCTGGTACAAAAATAAAAGAAAGAAAGAAAGAAAGAAAGAAAGAAAGAAAGAAAGAAAGAAAGAAAGAAATGACAAGCTACACAGAGCACAATCTACAAAAATAGTTAAAGACTACAAGACTAATGCTAAGTAAAGGAAGAGTTCCTTGTTCATCTTGAAATAAATTCTGCATAAATTCTTTATTGTCACTGTAAAGTCCTTACACTTAGAACAATCAAAAATTTACAATGACAAAAATATTTTGAACTATTAACAATTTCTGGAATTTGGTTCTTCCTGAAAAAGGGTATGAAATCACTGAACAGAAAACATTCCTACCATATGTTCTAATAAAAAATTTTCTTCCTAGTTATATACAGTGAATCATTAAACTTCAATAATAATATTTTTGTTTCCATGAAATACTAAGAACCTTACACTACATAGTACATTCTTTGTGTTCCAAACACCAATGAATTCCAATTTCATTTTGACACCTAGCTACCTGGCCGAAATAAATGGTATACTTTGTGCTGTTTTAAAGTTTTCTTACTCTGTGTAGTCAGGAGGTCATGTGCCTTATGGCATCTTTCTGGGAGTGGTGAAAGATTTGTGGTCCCAGAGCACCCTGCCTTACCCATGCCGCCCCTGTACCTTGTGGTTGATTTACCTTTGATAAGTGAATCTGAATCTTATTCTTAGCATCTGCAGTCTCAGCAATGCGATTGGTGAAAGCCAAGTTCACTTTGTTGAACTGATTCCACATCTCATTGGCAGTCACGACCAGAAGGTTTTCAATGTCATCCCTTAGCTTTGCAGAGGCTGCCCGTTCACTCTGGGAACGGAGAATATTGTCATCTGTAAATTTGGCCCAGGACTCAGGCACTGAGACCCTGAAAAAGGGAAAGATATCAGACAGTAGTGATAATGATGCAGTAGTTTCGATGGTGTCTGCAGGGGACAATTTATCCTGTGGAGGAGAAACCCCTGGAGCAGTGACCCTGGTCTCCTTGCATGAAATATAAACACCAGAGCAAAGCTCATATTAAGTTTTTCTTAAAAATTCCTTATTTTACTTCTAACCAAGTTTCTACAAATCCAAAGCATGGATACCACTTGTGCCATTTAGGGAATAGAAAAGGATTGATGAAGGGTATAGGTCTGTAGGTCCATTACAAATGTGTCAGACCAACCCAGGAAACACAGGAAGAAAAATTCAACCTCAGGAACAATCAAAGATGTGCTAATAAAAACAGCAGCGTATTAAGAATCCTTTATCGGAATAGCAAGGAGTAAAGAGAACAGTGATTAGCAACGCTGATGAGCAAGTTCAGAAGGCTCTCATACCTTACAGGTGGGAAGTTGAGTTAGTATGACCTTTCTGGAGGGTTAAAAGGCAACATAAACCAAGAGTTTTCCATTTAAATGTGTACAGCCTAGAAATTCCACTTCTAGAATTTTATTCTAAGAAAATACTGTACTACAAAACGGATGCAGGAGGAAAGATGTGTTTTTGTTAATCTATATAATGGAGTACTACTCATCCATAGAGAAGGACGAACTGGAGACTTTTATAGGTAAATGGGTGCAACTCAAGGCCATACTCACAAATGAAATAAATCAGACCCATAGGTGTGAACATCAAATTGTCTCACTAGTGTGAGGAACTGAATGAGTAAATAAGATCCAAAATGTATAATCAGTATTGTGAAATGGACAAAAAACTGTTCAAAAGAAAAGGACAAACTGCGATAGGGGAAGGGAAAAGGAAAAAAAATTTACTTTTTAAAATATCTTAAGATAGCTATGATAGCTAGTTTCTCTTAGTTCGGTGAAAATAAAGGTTTGTGCTAATATTGTTTGGACAAGATATCATGCCTTTGTCTTGTACTATGAAGACAACAATATGTAATGTATTAATTTTTTTTAGCTACTTTTTTTTTTATTTTATTTGAGCGAAGAAAAACAAAACAAACAAAAACTACAACAACAACAACAAAAAAACGACATATATAGTAAAAACAACAAGCAAAGGAGACAAGCAAACAACTAGCGTAAATACACAACATTGCAGGTTTACAAAGCCAGATGTAATGTATTAATTATTGTAACTCACCTACTAACCTGTTTTGAAACTCTGTTTTATTGTTATTTTTTCTCTTTAAATTAAAAAATGGATACAGAAGGATATTAATTTCAGCAATACATATACCAATCCCTGAAAAATCAGAAACAACTTAAAAGTTTAGAAGTAAAGAAAAGATTAAGTATGGCACATAAAAAAGTAATCTGTGTAGCATGCAGACTTAACCATACTTATTTATTAATGCAGGAAAACTTATTTCACAAATAATGTTACTGATATATTATGAAGTGAAAAGTCTAACTGACTATAAAAGCAGTATGTATGCATACAATTCTTAGTTTAAATACAAAATGCTGGCTAAATGTGTGAGAGAACGCCAGAAGGACTGACAGCTAATTGCTAATTTGGCGTGTCGATGATGGTGGGCTTATGAATGGTATCTGTTCGTTAGTGTAATAAGATATTAAATAAGACTCAATGTTAAATAGAGATTTTAGTTTTAGACACCAATGACCCAAGATACCACCATGGATAGACTCTCTGCATCCTGATATTGTGTGAGATAAGTCATGTTGACTTAGAGGAGTTCTTTTAAAGACGTAACTGTTCAGAACGTGAGATTTGATCCTAGACTGTGTCCCACCCTCCAAGAATGTAAGGAAAATGATCCCCAATCTCCTCAAGCCAAGTAAGGGGCGTCTTGTGGAGAATACAGGCTCTGATTCTCACCCGGAGAATTGAAAAGTCAAAGGGAGTAACTGGCAGTGTGGTCCCACAGGCCAGCCAAAAGAGAGGGCTGCTCTGGGAGTCAGAAGACCCACAAGAGATCATTCATTTGGGAGTCACTTTACAAGCGGGATAGGACAAGAGTGTGGAGGAATTCCTTGGGCTAATGAAAATACTATTTAGTAGATTATAGTTACATAGGTATCCAAATTGGCCAAAACCCACCAAACTTTAAGCTGGAAGTACTTTGCTATATGTAATGATAAGAGTGAGTCTGCTCCACCCTCTTTTGCACATACACACTCTCTTGCCCTGCCTTTTCCAGTTCAAGAACCCTTGCCAGAAGTTGCTGCCACGCCGTTGGACTTCACAACCTCCAGAACCGTGAGTCAAATAAATCTGTACGATTTATAAATTGCCCATTTTGGGTATTCTATTACAGCAACAGAAAACGAACTAAGACACTCCATAAAGGACATCATTTTGAAAAGACAGAGAATGAATGAATGACGTAAAAATCACAGAAGTGGCCTGTGTGTGACTTACGTCGCATCAACCTTCTCCACTCCACGGAAGTAGCTGACGCCATCAGACGTGTTGCGCAAATGGTGGCATTTGTCATCAATCCGGTACGCTGCCTGTTTATCGCTCAGGTCCTTTTCGAGCTCATGCTGGGCAGCTCTGTCAGAGCTGTAACAGAGAACAGAGAAATGAGGCTTTGTGTTCAGGCAGCAACTGCCTTCAAAAGAGCGGGATGGCTCCTCTACGCCCCCACTCCTGCCCTCTCCGTCTCTCCTCCTCACCACACATTCAGTTTCCCAGTCAACCGAGCGTTCTCTGGAGAGCTGTGTGTGGGTCCTGAGAGCCCCTCTCCTGCTACGCGCGCATTTCCCTTCCAAGAGTAGGATAGGCAAGGGGGCGGCGATGCGGATAAACGACGCGTGTCTCCCTTCCACACCAGCAGCTCCGCACGGGCCGCGGGTTACAGTGGCCTGTCCGTCCCTGCGCCTTCTGTGCCTCCTTCGTCCATTTCTACATCCTCACTCCCCTCCCCTTCTATTTTTTAAGTGCAATTCCTCAAGAAATGATGAGACATTTAGAATAAAGCCTCTCTCCGTCCATCCATGACCAGTTTGTGGCCATGCTACAATGAAGAAGTTTTCTAGGAAATATAAAACCCAGAGTGGAAACTAACTCCCAGGCTAGGAGCAAGAGACTTCCTGAAAAAGATGATGAATGTGGCTCATCCCACCTCTGTGTTCCGGAAGCCTTATGGCTGGGAAGGAAGAGGCCCTGGTGAGCTCTAAGGTGCACGGTCTTCTCTGCCTTGCCACACGGAAGAGACTCGCAGCTTACTCTCAAAGATACTGGCTCAGAGAAAGGGATAGGTATGGGTGACAAGGGGAACTATGTCTTTGTTTATGGTATAGTTCATTTAACAAAATTACTGACTGCCTACTAATTGCCAGGCATTGCTCTGTAAGCCTGGGGTGCATCCACGAATGGAGCAGACATCTGTAAGGGACTTGCCTTCTACTGAAAGAAGACAGATTCAATGAAGTGGAATTTATGTGGTTAGAACAATGAACACAAAAGGGCAGGAAGAAAGAAGCCAGAAGAAAAGATTATGATTTTAAACAAGATGGTCAGGCTGACACTGGGCAAAGACTAAAAAGGAAGACTCAAATCACGCAAATTGGACACTGGCAAGAGTCAGATTTTCCTCTAATGAAATTGAAGAGCACTGATTTAAAAGGATCATTCTGGAGCCAGGCTGAAAACAGACTCGAGGGGAATCCTGGGAGACTCACTGGGAGATCAAGGCAGTGCTTGCAGTGAGAGAGCACAGTGATTTGGACCCAGGGTACAACCGAGAAGAAGGTAGAGATTCCAACTGCATTTAAAAGATAAATTCAAGAGAATCTCCTATGAGATTGGACTTCAATCAGGAAAAAAAAAAGAGCTTAAGTTGAGTCATCAGAATAATGGCATTCTGTCAGCTGAGGTGGGGAAGGCAAGCGAAGACAAATCACGCTGACATACTGAGCTTGAGTGTTCATTAAACGTTCACGTGGAGACACCCAGTAGGTTGTCGGAATGAGGAAGAGAGAGAGAGAGGGACCAGAAACAAAATGTTGTAAGTCATTAGCATGCAGTCTTTGAAAAGCAGGACAACTAAACTATCTTCATCATTTCCTTGTTCCCAACACTTTAAAAAAGCCAAAATATACAGGAGCCACTCAGTGAAGACCGTATTGTGTTGAACCAACTGATTCTAGTTGCAGATTCTCCTCAACTTAGCCGGTGCCTTCAGTGAAATTACTTGAGCTATCAGAGCTAAAATGTCTTCTTTGTAAAGTGGAAATGAGGATAGCAGCAGGTAAGTGTTTGTAGACTCTAAAAGCACACACGTAAGAAAGATGAAAATGAAGGCTCTGCCCTGCCTGCCTCCTTCTGCGTTGCCTCTTGACTTAGCTTTTCTGAGGAAACTAGGACTGCAAGGCCTTGGTCTCTGCAGTCTGGCATCAGGATGCCCCGTAAGCTTCCCCTCTTGGGCTGACATTCTTGATAAGGAGGGGTTTCCTGGATCTGTTCTGACCTGGCCTCAAAATGTCATCAAGATATGGCCCAAGACAGAAAGAATTAGCTGCCATATTGGCCTGATGAGGTTGCATTTTTCATCTAAGGGCTTCATGGTTCCTTCCAAAACAAGTGGAATGGAAAACCCTCTTTCCAGCCCCATCATTAGAGCACAGAAGAGAGGCCATCCCAGGAAATGAGGTAAAGATTTTGCCTACTGCATATTAAAGGAAAGCTAAACTCTTTAAAGGATCACCAAACTCTTTAAAGGATCACCCTCATTTCTTTTTGGTGACATATCCAACACTACTTCTTTCTATGGCCATAACCAACTATGATCTTTCTAGCCATGTACGGTAATAGGCTCAGCCCACACTTCTTATACTCTTACCATCACTCTGATTACTATTCTTCACCCTCTCTCATTATCCTCCCACCCATTCCCTAAATATTAAGTACCTACTATTGCCAAGAAAGAGAATCAGTGACCTAGAGGAACTTGTATTCTGGTGGGGGGTTGGGTAGGAAAACCATTATAACGTAATAGGATGCAGTGAACTTGGTGATGATGCAGTCAGTGGTGATGGACCTTTAAGGAGATGTGGAAAATAAACATGGGTGACCCACACATAACTCATTACTTTTCCAACTGCTAGGGTTGACCATATACAAGTCAACTTTTCATCAAAGAATTGAAGCTTTTTAATTAAGAGAAATCTTAGCCATATTCCAAATGAGGGCAGAAGTTCTTTCTATAACACCTCAAAATCATTTCTTTAAATAAAAATTTAAAACAAATATCTCAATCACTCATCTTAATATCTGAATAAAAGTACACATGTGTGTGCCTCGCTTGTGCGTGCGTGTATACTTGCAAGAGGCTAAGAGAAAACTAAATGTGAGGCATGAAAGTGAACTTCAATTATAGAGATAAAATTATATAATAGAGATGTAAAATTCTTACGCAAGTTGGGCAATAGCCTTATCCAAATGTAGCTTCATTCTTTCTTGACAACACAGAATAACATCAACTTCCTACTTAATTGAAAAGTAAAACACACATTAATATTTTCATTATGGGGCATAACATCCAAAGTCAGAAATGCAATGATTTGCCAATGAAGCAAACTTTATTTCTTGAAAACTAGTGTAGTTAAGCAAGAAAACACTATCAAATTCACTTACCATCCATCTGTCCCATTCATCTGTTACAGGGCTACAGGGAAATTATATTGGATCATAGAACAGGTTGGGATATGGTGAAAATTTTAGGATTTCACTTCCTTTTTATTTTTGTCCTTAATTAAAACAGCAAGAAGATATCAAAATTATGTTAACAAAAGAGTTTGGATTCAAATACAGGCCTTCTTCTATAACAGTTACTCTTCTACAACAGCTATTATTTTTTAAAAAATGGCTATTGGATAGCTATAACAGCAAAGTAAACCAAGGAGGGCAAGAGTGGCAGCTAAACGAAGCACTCTCTGGCAGTTCATATAAGCCCCGTTGGCCAGGCTCTTCGGTCCAGCCGTAGTGCCATCTGTGCCCGACAGCCCAGCTCCTGCATGAGTACCAGTGCATGCACCGGGTCCTCCCACTTGACCACGCCAGTGGTGCTTGGATGTGTGAGGATGCATGGACTATTCCATGGCATGTGATCCTTCAGGAACTTTAGACATTCATGTCCCTCTAAAATTAATATTCACATTAGAAAATTATGGACTCAAAATAGCGCCAACAAGATGTTCCTTAAAAGTGTATATAGTCATTCTTATTGCTTTCTCATACAAAAAGTGATCATCCCATATACACAGCTTTCTGGCATTTTAAACTTGAACATTTTTTCACGATATTAAACAATAATGTGGACAACATAATAAATATATAAACAGCATCAACACATATATCTTTTTCCAAGGTTTTAATAAGTATACCCAAATTGCCCTTTAGAAAAGTTCTGTCTACCACATAAGTACAGTGTGTCTTTTCTTCTCTTGTAGCCAAATAGCCTCCATCACTCCTCTAAATTTTTGCCAGTATAATGGGAATCCTTCTCAGAAGACTAGCCAGCTTGCCTGAATTTACAACCTAAGACAAGTGTGTATTTGTTCATCACTTGAACTTCGTGAATTATCTATTCACCAGGTTATCTATTTTTTTTTGTTTTTTTAATTAATGACAAGCGTTCTTATTATTTAAAATTAAATCTTTTCCCATAATACATGTTATTTGTCTTTATATAAGTTTGACCCGTGCCCATATGTTGTGCATAGTGTTTTTGATACAGACATTTGCCATTTCTATGAATTTATCCCTTTTTGGTTTCTATCTTTGTTATTTGATTTGCTTTAGAATTATCACTCATTTACACAGTGGTTTTCTTCTTTTCTTATTTAACAGAAAATATTCAATACACTTAGAATGACAACCTTATTGATTTTTAGATACTCTGAGTCAATGGGATGAAGGAAGAATTAAATCCCTTCTTGCCTGTCCTACCAAAATACCCCCTGATCTTACAAAGTCTCACTGTGGGTTGTGCTACAGTCTTAGGGATTTGATGTTTTGTTTTGCTTGTATTGTTCACTTCTTAACTATCTCAATGACTCTGTGTGTGCGTGTGTGTGTGTGTGTGTGTGTGTGTGTGGTGGTGGTGAGATGTTGGCAAAGAATACACTGAGTCTTACTTAGAAAACGCTGCTTAAAATCCCAAATCCTACTGTTCTATATTATGTGCAGTGTGTTTTAATATACAATGCACATAGTGGCAGTTCCTAAGATTTTTAATAAGAGAAAATGCATTTAATGAGTTTTTTATAAAAATCTTTAAACAATAATTTTATATGTGAATTTAAGTAATGCCACCTAGTGAATGTCAGGTGATTGGAGGCTGAGGGAATGGGGAGCCTAAAGCCACATACTTCAGTTTGGAGCTCTTTCCTATGTTGACTTGTCAACCTGTGCTCATAAATGGAAGCAGCTTTGAAATACTGAAGTGAAGCCAAGAGTGGTGGTGCACGTCTTTAAGCCCAGCACTCGGGAGGCTGAAGCAGGAGGATCGTTGTGAGTTCGAGACCAGCCTGGGCTACAAAGTGAGTTCAAGGCCGGCCTGAACTGCATAGTGAGACCCTGTCTCAAAAAATAGGGCTGGGGATTTAGCTCAGCGGCGTAAGTGCCTGCTTGGCAGGTGCAAGGTTGTGAGTTCGACTCCTGGCACCAAAAAAAAAAAAAAAATACCAAAGTGAAAGTAAGAGAAGTACATAACATCCCCTCACCTGCCCCCAAGAAAGTTTATAGAAGACGATGAATACACACAAAAGCCAGAAGTGTGGGAGGAATTTGAATCCAACTAGACCTGTGATTGCAGCCTCATAGCTATGGATCCTAAGATTCTGGCAGAGTGCTACTTTTAGGAACCATGCATTTGGGAGCCTGGAAAGCAGGCACAACACTTCTGGATCCTGACCTGACGGGGAGTAATAGACTTCATGAATTGCATGGTCATGATAACTTCTCTGAGATTCTTAGACTCTCAATATTGTAAGTAATAAAAATGTGATCTCATTTGCAGGTCTTCCAACAGAAAGGTAACAAGGAATCACCTCAAGAAGTTTGTTACAATGCATCTCTTGGAAACTGTATTCTTAAAACAGTGGGATAGGGACGCAGAATTGAGACTAAACAGACTTTTGCTTTCTTTCATACCTCAAGTAAAAACCCTTTGGGACATCACATTCCCTGGTTTTGTGTAGAATAGCCATTAAATACATATGCTTCAGCATCAGACACCAATGCTCAACTGCTGGCTTTGCCATCTGTTAAACTGCAACCAAAGACAGGTCATAAACTAAAGATAGTACCCACTGTATTGGGTGATATGCTATGTACCCCCAAGCCCTCATATACTTTGGATGGGACTGAGTCTAGCAAGGGGATTGGCAATGTGAGTGCTGCACCCGCCCAGGGGTGGAGCCGACATGCAGTGTAAATGAGGCGGGTCTTCCTCTTGCTCGCTTCCGCTCTCTCTCTCACCAGCACACTTGTGACTTGCGGCTGCCATGAATGGCTGCTCTGCCATGCCACGCTGCCTTGGAGCCAACTAAGTGTGGATTGAAACTCCCAAGAAACTATAAGAAATAAACCTTCCTTCCCTAATTTTGGGCATCAGGTATTTTGTCTTGGCAACGAGCAAAAAGTAACTAAGACACCCACATTTCCATGGCATTTGGATACATAAGTATGTGCCTGGTTGATGTAAGTGTTCAGTAGGTGTTAGGTTTATGCTGCAACAGAGGTGATTTGCCTGATGTTAGAACTTACTTTCTAGATGCAGGCTGTGTTTTCAACTGAGGAATACTGACCACATCACAAGAACATTGAGTTCTGGCTACAAATATAGAGAGGTGCTGGCTCTGGGATATACCCTGAATTGTGAATACAAAATCATTTGTTACTAGGGGTGGTGGTGCACACTTGTAATCTTAGCACTACAGAGGCTGAAACAGGAGGATTGTGAGTTTGAGGCCAGCCTGGACTACATAGTGAGACCCAAAACCAAAAATAAACTCATTTCTTGAATGTCATTGTTATGCCCAGGCCCTGTTCCCAGCAAGTTGAAGCTATATTTGTGGCTCTATTTATCCACATTAACTGTGCATTTTTAAGTTTGAGGAAAGTGAGCAGCAGTATAACAAGTGGGACAGGCAAGTTCAATTACACTTTTAAAAGTACAAGTCCAATTGAGTCTAGCTAATGGAAAACTCACTGATAGAAGCAGGGACTCTGTTTCTATATATAAGACTATTTAATGGTGAAATGATCATCAGATATTCACATGTTCTCACGGTGAATTTAGCAGGAAGAGGCATTCCCTTGCATTGGTGATTTACATTCTCATTTGCTCCTGAGTCTGCCAAAGATGGCCAGCTAGCTTGCCTTTGCAACATGGCTTGCCGTGAGAAGCCTTGGCACCTTGACTCATTTACAGACAGAAGCCTATGCAAAGAGGAAAGTGCTTGTTACTGGTGGTCGGAGCCCACCCAAACATTCTTCCCACGCTGGGGTCAGGGATCTACCTGTTCAATCTTCCGTCAGAGCAGAGCCCTCCTGGGCTGGATTCTGCTGAAATGTCTCTCCATGTCTGGAACTGATTGTTTGCACATTCTCAATAAACCTCTGTGGCTGCAGTGTTTTTGTTTTCTCCTTCCGCAACACGAAGGAGGGAAAAGCCACTTGTGGTAAGGAGACTGGCCAGCTGGGGCCAGGCCCAGAGCCTCAGCCTGAGCTCCAAGCTCTGAGCAGCAGGCCCAGAGCAAAGGCAGGAAAGGCTACGGGTGAGATGACTCTGCAGTTCCGTTGGCTTCAGAGGTCAAAGACGTAGCAAGGTCCGGGAGTGCTATGAAAATGGGGAGATGAGGCCGTGACCGACTCCTCAGGAGAGGCTGTGTGTAGGCTGAACGCAGATTGGGGATCCCTTTTCTGAAATGCTCTGGACTAGATTTTAGACCTTTTTAGAATTTGGAATATTTGCAAATGCATAAGAGAATGTCTTGCAGCTGGGACTTCATCCTAAACACAAAATTCATTTATGTTTCAGATACATCTTATATTCACAGACTGGTGGTAATTTGGTAGCTTTGTGTCACATGACTGCATTTTCATCCCATTAGAGCAAAGTGTGGAATTTTCCACTTGTGGTCCGACACTGGTGCTCAAAACTTTGGAGTGTTTCGGATTTTGAATTTTTCGACTAGGGATGCTCAGCCTGTCTCACTGATTGAATTTAAAAGTCAACAGAGTTCATGAGAGAATATTTCACTGTGCTCCTGTTTTGCAAATGTAGGTCTTTGAAGGCTACTTTTTTCCTTTTCTAACAGTCACTCAGCTGCTTTAAAAATTGAAACTCATTTTGGTAAGATAATAAATTATATGTTAATATTATTACCTTGAATAAGTGGCAGGACCTGCTTATTACTTGAATTGGCACTGACTATGGCACTCCCATCAACTCATAAACTACTACTCTAATTTCAAATTCAGTTTTTGCATGATAAGTCAAACTATGCTACTAACCTGGAAAATATAACACTCCAAAATCAATGTTTTTTGTTTTTAAGTAATATATTTATTGAGATATGTCACATATTATATAATTTACCTAATTAAAGTATACAGTTCAATGTTTTAGCATATTCAAAGTTATTATAACTATTGCCAGAACCAAATTAAATCATTTTCATTACTTACCCCTAAAAAACAAGCACTCTTAAGCTATTGCCCCAAATTTCCAGTTCCCTAAGGTTTTTTCTCCAAGGTAACCACTAACCCACTTTCAGTCTCTATAAAATTCCCTATTGTAGGAGTTTCCTATAAATGAAATCATATAATGTGGTCCTTTGTGACATGCCTCTTTAAATTAACAGAGTACTTTCAAGGTTCATCCATGTGTCATTACTTCATTCCTTCTTATGATGGAATAAATTCTACTGTATATGTCTATATTACATTTTATTTATCCATTTGTCCAATTGGTGAGTTGATAAACATTTAGGTTGTTATCACTATTTGAGTATTATGGAAATGTTACTATAAATATTCTTGTACAAGTCTTTGGGCATATTGTTTTCATTTTTCCTTGTGTAGATACTTAGAACAAGAATTACTGGATCATATAGTAACCCTATATTTAATAATATTCCAAAGCAGCCGCACCTGTTTATATTCCACCAGCAGTGCGTGAAGGTTCTAATTCTTCCATTCTCTCTTGCTATTTTATGTGTTTTTTGTTATAGGCATCTTATGGGGTCAGATTTCATTATGTTATTGATTTACACTCCCCTGATGATTAATGATGTTGAACATTTTTTCAAATGTTTACTGGCCTTTTGTATAACCTCTGTGAACTGTCTGTTCCTACCTTTTGCCCATTTTTAAATTGAGTTGTCTTGTTCTAAAGACGATAATAGTTATTTATAAATTCTCTATGTAAGTCTCTTGCCAGATATACGATCTGTAAAGATCTTGTTTTCGCTTTATTGATAATGTTCTTTGAAGTATCAAACTTTCAATTTCAATGATGTTCAGTTTATCTATATTTTATTTTGTTGCTTCTTTACAATCATATCAAAGAAACTATCACCTGTTCCAATGTCATTAATATTTATGCATGTGTTTTTTAAGAATTTTCCATTTTATCTTTCGCTTAGGTATTTTATCCATTTTGACTTAATTTTTATATGCAGTGATGGAGTGATCCGACTTCATTCTTTCATACATGGACATCCGGTCGTCCAAGTACCATTTGCTGAAGAGTCCTTTTCTCATTGAATTATCTCAACACACTTGTCAAAGATCAATTGATGGTAACAAAGAGGGTTTGTTTCTTAACATTCAAGTTCTATTCCATCTATATATATGCAAGTACTATGTACTGCAGCTTTTCAGTAAGTTTTGAAATTAAGAAGTATGGGTCTTCTCTTTTTATTTTTTCCTGTATTATTTTGGCTATTTTGTATCCCTTGGATTGCCATGTGAATTTTAGGACCTATTTTTCAATTTCCATTTGGAAGTCAGCTGGAATTTTGACAGAAATCGTATTAAAATGGCAGTGATCTGCGGATCGGTTTGGGAAGTATTGTCATTTTAACAAAATTAAGTCTTCTAATTCACAAACATGCTATGTCCATTTCTTTAGCTTCACTTTTAATTTCCTTTCACAATATGTCATATTTTTGGGCTAATGTTTTTAAACCTGCTGGTTTATTAAGATTACCAAAGGAATATTTTTAACATAGCAATGCTTGGTGCCCGTTCCTGATTTGAATCAGAATCCCAGTCACTGATGTTTTCAAATCCTCACCAGGGGACTGCGATGTTCGGGCAGCTTTGAGGGCCAGTCTAGAGTAACAGAAATTCTAAAGGCATCCAACTTTTAAAACCGCTGTTAGAAACACCGTAGTGTATTTGTGGGCAAATTTAAGCTATTAGAACTAGCCTACAATTTATTTCCGGTGGAACATCTCAGGAGCAGTGACAACAAAACACTAGAGAATAAATGTGCAAATTCCTTGCCATTTAGATGACAAAGTAGACAAAAGATTTTTTTAAGAATTATAGGATTCATCTGAAGCTTAGAAAGAAGAAACAGCAGAGCAGGGACCCATCATTGATTGTAACGCTATTTCATTCAGGATTTCCTACTCTAATCACATCTGCAATAGGGACCATAACTTTTACAGAGTAGAATGCACAGTCTCAGTGTAGTGCCCAAAGATTTCTTGAGTGTATTATTTAAATTCGGATTTCTCACAGAGAACCGCATAGTAGAGGAAAGGAAATGGCAAAGAAAAAACTTTCACTTATCATTCTTGGCGCAATGGAGCACCGAAAGGGGGCAACGGAAAAGAGAAGTACTGATGTCATGTGAGGATAAAACCGCTGTGATGACCGGCTTGCTAGCTCATCATACTTACTTCCTTGCCGAGGACTTATTTCTTTGCAAGAACTAATTAAACAAAGTCAAAGAAGTGAGGCTATGTGAAGCTGGTTCAGTGACAGAGAAGAGGGATTCATCACACCAGAAATTTTGTGGTTCAGAGAGGGAAGGAAGCCCGAGAAGATAGGTAGTAGCCAGACAACAGAAAGCCTGGTGATTTTCTTCTGAAGAACCAAGGAACAGAAGGAAGAAACTGGTGATAATGTATACTATTGATTCGAGTGAAATTTACAAAAGGGAAAGTGTTGGAAAATGCACTGGAAACTGACGAAAGGGTCAAGGGCACCCAGCTAGGATGGGTAGAAAGGGGTGAAAAACAGGGCCAAGCAGACTGGGAGAGGTGTGAAAGCTAAGGCAGGGGGATAAAAGGAGGCTGGGTTTGATCAGTAATGCTGCATGCATGCGTGAAAAAATCATATGAATCCTATTAATGTGTACAATTAACACATGATAATTAAATTTTTTTAAATGCTTGGCAAAGCAATTAGGGATGAAGAACTAAGGCTTAATAGAAAGCATGGGTCACAGAAAGAGACGGAGAAGGGCCTCAAGCACATGAGGTCTGAAATCTTAAGGAATAGCACAGATCTTATGGCGGTCAGTCCAGAAAGGGAAGGTCAGAGCACTTAGAACTAATCAGATTTTAACAGGTGGAAGACAGTCTGTAGGAGAATCAGCAGAGTAGCACAGATCATAACTGTTAACTTCTGGGTGGGCATCCGGGAATATATCAAAAGCTTTCCAAATGCATATACTCTTTGACACCTCAGTTACGTTTCCTGATAAGTATTTTAAGGAAGTTATCAGAAGTACATATAGTTATTCATAGTAATATTTTTATGCTGCAGTGTTACTAAAATAGAAAAAAAGGTTAAAGAAACAACCTAACTATTCAATGAGAGAATTGATTTAAAAAATAATTGACAGCACTTTTACATTGTGGAACACCATGAAACAATTAAAAATCATGTGTTAAAAGATATTGATAAGAAAACTTATCCCTATAATTTTAAATTAATGAAGTACTGTCCAAATTCATAAATAAAGTATGAATCTAAACTTGAAGATGTCTGTGTGTCATTGTGTAAGCTAGTTGGTGTCTGTCCAAACATCTTTAATAAAATGAATGAAAACTCCAAAATTGGCACTGATTTCTGCCCAATGGAATTGCAAGGGATTTTTACATTTCTTCATTCTTTTTTATATATTTCAAATTCCCAGTGAATTACTTTTAAAGCCAAAAAACATACTTTTGCTAAGTGCTACAAACATGATATGCTAATTTTATTTATAAATGGTTTTATGCTACATTGCTTTATTTCTACACTTTAAATGCATGTTTACAATGAAGATTTTCATTATTAAAGCATTTCCCCCATATTTACCGTGAGCAGTTCTGTTTCAACTTCATCATGAACTAGGTCAATTCCCATTCTCTTCTCTCGATGAAATAAACATTCTCGGGCAACCTACCGACCCACAAATAATAAAGTGCATAAATACAAACTGACTGATAATTTTCTCAGAAATAAGTCAATAGGTATTCCCAATACCAACTTCTCAAACCATTTTGTATAAATTTTGCATTAAAAAGACCATGACAACTAAATATATCTTTGCTGCTAGCTAAAAAGTAAAGAGTTAGTGCTTCAATAAAGTTTGGAATAATTCTTCATTTGGAAAGGTGATTTAAAAAAATAGCATCTACTTGATCTCTGCAAATTAACATATGAGAAAATTATTTGGCATAGTTTATTCAAGAACAACAGTTTAGTAATAAATTTTTACTTCCAAATATTTTCTGCTGAAAAGAATGAGAAATAAATGAATGGTTTTCTTTCAGGATATCAGAATATTTGTGTAGCCAAAATTCCAAGTGATTCTTTTTAAAGTGTCATTCACTATTTTTCCAATTATATAAAGGATATGCTTTTATCTATTCATGAGAACAAAATAGAGAAAGTATGACCCACCCATATTCCTATCATTTGGGTTTTTTTTTTTTTTTTTTTTTTTTTTTTGCTTTAACAAAAAGGAAGGTATGTCCTTACACTTTTACATTATGCTTTTCAAGATAACATTAAATAGTAGATCTGAAGCTGGGCATGGTGGCGTACATCTTTAATCCTAGCACTTGGGAGGATGAGGTAGGAGGACCATTGTGAGTTTGAGACCAGCCTAGGCTACAAAGTGAGTTCAAGGCCAGCCTGAACTGCATAGTGAGACCTTGTCTCAAAAAATAGGTCCGGGGATTTAGTTCAGTGACCTAAGCACCTGCCTGGCAGGTGCGAGGTTGTGATTTCGATCCCTGGTACCAAAAAAAAAAAAAAAAAAAAAAATAGTAGATCTGAGTCATGAAATATTCTTTGAGATAGAGTATGTCAATGATGCCAATGGGAAACATCTTAGATTGCTAACAATAAATTATGTATGAAAGAACATTATGTAGCTGTTAAAATGCTCTTTTCAAAAACTGTATCATGACACAGGGCTACTACATAATGTTAAATTTTTTTAAAAGCATAAATGTAAGAGTATATAAACCAGATATAGTATCATTGAATAATATCTTCGTATGACTTTCTAAGCTTTGATAGTATAATTTACACTTATTTGAATAGAAACTAATTTGTCAAAGGGAACTATGATTTCTTCATTATGTATTACTAAATTGCTTTCTAGGAAATTTCTGTTACTCCACCATTCCATCAGTAATATATGAAGCATCCATTTTTCACTCTTTTGCCTATTCTAGATGTTAGGAGTTTTTGTTATTGCAAATTTGAGAGGCCAAAGTCTACCTGATCAATTTTATTGGTGTTGTTTTATTAAGTTTTAACATTTTTCTTTATATTGGTTGATCATCTACATTTTCTTTTTTGAGCTTTATCTGTTGATGTGACTTACTCTAAATTTACACAGGAGTTTCTGATCTTCTGTTGGGAGTAAGTGTTCCGGCACAAGAACATGTGAGCAAAAATTGCAGAAAAGAATTGAAGTTAGAGCCACCTCACTGGAAGTAGCCATCACTGAGAAGAACACTAACGAAAGAAACTGAATCTCCTCCATGAGGGGAAAGGGCTGTTGTCTCAAGGACACTGAATTCTTGAAGGTGGTGTGGGATGTGCTGGGTTATAAAATAAACCAATACTCCTTAAAATGAGTGGAGGTTCAAGGAGAGTATAGGAGGCCTTCTAACTCTGAACAACTCCTGAAGAGTTACTTTAAAAATCTAGCATCAGTGTACTATCAACCTTTCTCAAGACTCTGGGGATTGTATATATTTGTGTGACTGTGGTTAGTGGGAAGGGGCTGTGACAAGAAGTGACACTGTGCAGGGATGCATAGCCAGTCCAAGCCACTAGCCTTCCAGTGCCTTGGTTCCCTAAACTCTTCCAGTAGGAACCATGGTAACACTTACCTTATAGGAAACAAATCAGGCCAGCATGAAGGTAAATGGTGTTAGCTCTGCTCATCAAAATATATGCAGTTTCTAAAATAGTTTATATGATTTGCATATCTTAAAATATGGAATATGTCTCTTCAGTGGTGGAGGGCAGCATAGGGTGGGAGGGCCCCTCAGGTGGTTCACGAGTCAGGGGTGACTTGGGCCTACTCAGAAGCTGGTCAGAGGTCAGCAAGTAACTAAAATGCTGCCTCTCATACCATGGCGACTGGCATTACCTCGGTCTCATTTGTCTATTTAATAAAACTCACTCCTAAAGTGCTCTTGTTTGATACTTTGTGCACTAAAACAGGATTGTAACACATACAAAGCTGCACTTCATGACACAAACTGAAGGGATAATATTTTTTTCTTAAATGTTTCTTATCTTAATATAGAGCCAGAAGAGACCAAGAAACCTTCTTCAGAGATAAAAAGCAGGTGCAGGCCTGTAATTCCACCAATCCCAGAGGCTGAGGCAGAAGGACAGAAAGCTCAAGCTGGCCTAAGCAACTTAATGGCTTAGCCAA
Source organism: Dasyprocta punctata (assembly GCA_004363535.1). Taxonomy (NCBI): domain Eukaryota; kingdom Metazoa; phylum Chordata; class Mammalia; order Rodentia; family Dasyproctidae; genus Dasyprocta; species Dasyprocta punctata. The sequence continues at coordinate 87,719 of RJWM01000945.1, forward strand.
ACCACGTCTCAAAAATAAAATAAAAATATTAAAAGGCTAGAGTTGTAGCTCAGTGTAAAGCCCTTGTGTTCAATTCCCAATACTTTTAACATTTTAAAAAAGAAATGAAAATACATTTGAAAAATATAAAAAATGGACGCAGTTTAGTGTGAAGGGCCCTGAGTTCAATTTACACATGAACTAGAGAGAGAGAGAGAGAGAGAGAGAGAGAGAGAGAGAGAGAGAGATTTTCCCCTTAAAATCATGTCCTAGTCTTTAGTCTTCTTTGCAATCAGAATTCTCAAGGTGTTTGTTCTCTACAATGTGCATAACGAAAACCAGTACAGTGTAATGATGAGGGTTGCTTCTATAGGTTAAATAAAACATAATTTTACATATAAATAACTTTAGAAATGCAACCGGTGGGCTACAGTATCAAAATGCAGTTCCTTTTTTGCCCAAATTTACCTGCAAAGGGGCTTCAGTCTCCATCAAAGCCCTCTCTAATCTTTTCTTAATATCAGTAAGTGCATTTGTCTCTCCAATCATCTCATCCAACTCATGAGTGATCTCGGATTTCCAAAACCCTATGTCATTGACTCGTTCCCCCAAATTTTGGGTAGAGTCTGCCTGGGTTTTTCTTGTTTGTTGGTATTTGTCTTGAATGAGGCGAGATGTATCCACTCTGAGTCTCTCTGAATTGTGTCGGGAAGTATCAGACTCTTTGTAGTTGGTTAGGTTGGACCTGTACCAATCGTCAGGAGTGTACCTTGTGAAGAGGGTGGTCCTGTTGGACACAAAGGGGAGCATGGTACTCTCGCACACCCTCTGCGCTCTGGTGCAGTATGGGCCCAAGGTTGGCAAGTTGGAGGCCGCTTTGTAGTATGTGCTCGGTTTCCAAGGAAGGCTCAAGCTATGGGTCAAATTGGAATGGGGAAAGCGATCCCTGTAGCTGGACGCCATGGTACCAATGGCTGGTAGAAAGCTGGTTGGTGCTGGTGGGGGGCGGGCGTAAGTTGAAGTTAAAGTGGAGCTTAAAGGCTCCATGGTGCTCAAACACGATTTGCTCATCTCTCCTGTTAAAAAAGGGGGAGGAGAAAGTCACAGGCAATATTATCACAGAAGATACAAATAGATGAACACATGTGACTTAGCAGTAGCTGCCTGTTCTTTAACTAGTTAGACATTTGTTCTAACTTGTTATCCATACTTCCCGATGATAATCTATTCCAAAATTTTTTTCAACTCTGTGTCTCTGGAATGTTTTAAGGTTGTATGCTTTTAAATTAGCCTCTTAATGTTTGAATTTTTAAAATTGAGAGTTAATAACATTTTATTGTAACAAGTTCAAATCAAGAGCTGAACTATACAGAGTTTAACAAAGAGGAATTCAAATCTTAGCCCTGCTATTTACCAGCCGTATGGCATAGGGCAAATTACTTAATCTCTCTGTGCCTCAGATTTTTCATCTATAAATAATAGGAAATAATATTACTTCCTTCTTGACTTGCTGTACGCTGCACTAACGAAGGGTTGCTTGGCAGCACTCCATTACCCCTACCGTGTTATCTTAAACAAACACACAATCTGGGCAGCAGTGCGTGGCGAGTGTGCAAACACAGATTAGGGCAAGTACTTGGTCTCCTCTCCTGGCAGTCTGCCACCTCTAATACAGAAACTCTGGTGCAGCCACAGGAACACAAGGATCGGGACAACGCAGCGTGTTTAAAATGCATGGCACGGCATTTGGTAGCTAGTAAATACTTCATGAATGCTAATTTTTTAATTACTAATTTAGGGTAGGATATATTGTAAAAGATGAATATCCCTTTTCCCTTAAAAGTAAATTCCTTAAAAGTAGCCACTGTGACTATTCACAGTTTAATAATAGTTGCAACTTCTCAGACTTTTTCTTATTCACATATGGACATATATTATTAAATATATACTACAGACATCTACCTACATGTCATTTTAAATATAAAAATTGAACCCTAATCATTGTACATATCATTCTAGAACACAGTTTTTTAAAAGCTAAATATGTATTTTATACCTTTCTCTCTTTAGAACACATACATTTATTCCATCCTTTTTACTAGTTTCACTGTCTAGAAATTTTGCTCATTAGTATTCCAGAAAACCAAGGATGCCACAGACAATGACATACTTTTCATAATCCAAATATCATTCTGTCTGAAGATTAATGTCTATGGATCTATTTACTGGAAAGAAAAAATAAAATCAGAACTAATTCTACATTCTGCTATGAAAAAAAGAAAAAAGTAATTCAATGATTACTTAAAGAGCTATTTCTTGAAGCTTTTGGTACCCAAACTACAAAACAATCTGGTTGTGGATATGTGTCCAAGTCAAAGTCCACTCAGACCACATGGCAATGACCCACACAGCCCTAAAGCCTTCATTTTTTTCTATATCCTTTCATCCTATAACCCCAAGTATTTTATGCTACTAGCCAACCTTACATAATGACAGTGAAAAAAAAAACCTTAGTAAACACTTACAGTTCTTTACTTTTTTTTTTTACTGAAACTGTAAATATGGTTTTTTCAAAGGCAAATTCCAATCCTTAAGTTGCCTTTATTTCTAACCCCATCTTCAGATCAAATCTAGAAATAAACTAGTTTTCTCCTAGCAAGAAGTTTCAAGTGAGTATGGACAACTCCTATTTCGCCTTGGTTAATTCTTTACAATAAAGGATCCCAAATCCAATGGCTCACTTGGTCCTTTAAGCACAGAATTCTAAGCCTGTTAGGCTGGCATCTTGAGACACTCCGACACTGAACCATGAGGCTTCTACTCCAAGGCTGAGATACAAAGAGTCGAGTTCATAATCAGATGAGGCATTTGCACTTAGAAAAGTCCATAGAGGTTTTTAAAAGCTTTTGGATGTTTTTTTTTTTTAATTAGCAATGAAATATGGTCTAGAATCTGACATCTGAAGCATAGAATTAGTTATTTAGAATTCACAAAAGTAGATTTTTCACTGGAAGTAAGTTTCACAGACAGAGTCAGCATTTTACAGCCACAGTTGGAGTTCTGACTCTAGCCAACATCTTTGAAAGTTATTCAGGAGGACTGTATAAAAAGCATCACATCATGTTTTAACAAACTATTCCACTATCATACATTTTTTCATTATTGGTCAAGAAAACCAAGGCTGTCATAGCCTAAAAGATATCTAAAAACTGAAAATATATTCCTAACCATGAGAGACTAAGCCTCAGCCTCTCGCATCTATCTAAAAACCTAGACAAAATATATGAAACGACTGCTCTCACACATTGGACAACAGGCAGCACTGGACTGGATTCACCAAGAGAGGAGAAATAAATATGGGGAGCCCTCTTATTGTCCTGGCATAGTGCTGGGGGCAATTTCCAGACCACAGTGGACAAACAGATAAAAACAGAAGAGAGCCTTGCAGTCTTTGTAAGTTGAGAAACTTATCAGAATTTGGAGAGGCTGTCACTGCTAGAAGTTGTGAAGCAGAATTCTTCAATAAAATGAGCAATGCATTGCCAAGAGCTCCAGAAATCTACCCAGGGAGCCACTTGAGTCTTTGCTGAGTAACAGAACACACACACAGTGCCAGATCCTTCACAAACTTTGGCAATGAGTGCTGGTAGGTTTGTTAAGGGAACAATTGCTAGAGTTCATAGAGGTGGAGAGTCAGACTAACCAGATTGTAGAGTCAATGGTGATGACTTGGAGCACTCAGTGGAGATCTTAGAAGGGTCACACATTAAGACAGGGTTGAACTATCCCTGAAGTGAAGATACTGAAGACTTACTCTAGCAAAGCCTGAAAACAGGTCTCAGAGAGATGGAACTAGAATATACTCAACTAAATAACATCATAATGCCCAGTGTTCAGTCAAAAGATATCAAATATACCAAGAAAGAAGAAAATATCACCCATAATTAGGGAAAATCAGACAACAGAAATAAGCCTAAAAATAGCAGAGCTGATGGGCCTACCAAATTATGTCTAAGTATTTGATTCAAGAACACCAGGAAGAGAGACATAAAAGATTAAAAGAAGAATCAAATGAAACTTTAGAGATAAAACATGCAATACATACTTTTATAATATACACCGGTAGACTTTTACTAGATGGGATAAACAGCAGACTAGACATTGAAGAAATGAAGATTAGTAAACTTGAGTTTAACCAAATTAAAGCACACAAATATTTTTGACTGAAAAAAGTGAAAAATCACCTCAGTGACCTGTGATACAAAAGCAAGTGGTTTAGCATCATGTCTTTGGAATGCCATAAGGAGAGGACAGAGGGACAAAATATTTTTCAGGAAATAATGACCGAATATTTTCAAAATATGATGAAAACTATAATACTTAAGCCTAAGAAGCTCTGCAAACTCCGAGGGGATAAATACACACACACACGCACGCACACGCACGCACACGCACACGCACACGCACACAAAGCTTACTGCCACCGTCCCCACCCCATCAAAATCAAATGGGGGAAACCCAGTGATAAAAAGAAAACCTTAAAATTAGTGTAAGAAGATACTCAACTAGAAAGTACAAAGACAAACAGTAGTGTAGAAATACTGTCAGGACACAACTTCGTCTAGCAGTGCTGAGGGTCAAACTCACTAAGCAAGCATGCTACCACTGAGCTGCATACCCAGTCCTAACAAACACTGTTAAAGAGCTAGAAGAAAGTATGTGCCTCTAATTCAAAATTTAGTGAAAATATCCTGCAAAAAAGGCAAAATGAAGTACTTTAAAACAAAAATCAAAAGAATTCATCAGTAGCAGACCTGTAATAAAAGAATTGTTCAAGGAAATTCTTCAGGCAAAAGGAAATTATACCAGATGGAAACTTGGATCTACACAAAGAAATAAAGAATGTCAGAAATGGTAAGCATGTGTACTAATATTTTTTAGAATTTTTTCCAACTTTCAAGTCCCTCAAAAAGATAATTGCCAAAAATAAAAACAAAAATTTATTGTGGAATTTATAAAATGGAAGTAAATTATATGTTAACAACAGCACAAATGATGGGGGGCTTAGATGGAAATTTATTATTATACGGGCCTTATAACTGAAATCGCATGTTAATTAAACATATCTTGTAATAAGTTTAAAATGCATGCTTTAAACTTTAGAATAGCACTTCTCAAACTATAATCTAAGGATCCACTGGTTGTCTAAGACCTTTCCAAGGTAAAACCATCAAAATTACTTTCATACTCAGATGCTATTTGCCTTTTTGCTCTCATTCTCTCACAAACTTACAATGGAGATTTCCTGAAGTGACATGCTATGTGTTGTCACAACACATTACATGAAGGGTATGAAAACTTGGCTACTAAGCAAGAAATTAAAAATACTTTGTCAAAAATCCAAAAACAAATTCTTTTCAATTTTTTTTGTTTTGAAAAATTAAAATGCTATTTATCATAGTAGTACACACTACGTGTTATTTTTAAAAGAATTCCTATTCTTAATTTTTAAATTTTAACTTCTAATTAATTAGAAAATTAAATTTCTAATATAATAAAGATTGACAGTATAACTGCATCTACGCAAGGTCTTTAAGGTCTGCAATATTTTGTAAAAGGGTTCTGGCCAAACACCCAGAAGTTTTTTAACAGCTGACCAGAAGCGATCTGTAAGGGAAAATAAAAGAGTTCTAGCTAACATGCCAAGCAAAATGGCAGATTTCTCAAAACAATCCAATGGAAAGACATAGATTTTCAGAATGATTTTTAATAATAACATCAAATCCTATACTGTCTAAAAATTCCTTAAATATTATATTTTTAAATATAAAAACAGGTATTTAAAATATGAAAACTATATGTATAAACACTAATCAAAAAATTGAAGTGGCCATAATTAGTAGCAAACCAAGTAGACCTCAGACAAGAAATATTATTAGAGATAAAAAGGATAAAGGACTCATTTGAAAATATAACAATCTTAACTTTAAATAATTTTAAATATACAACATAAAGACTGACAAAGCTAATGAGAAACAGACAAATTCACAATAATAGTTGGATATTTAAACACTCTTCCATCAGTAATTTATAGAAAAAGTATGCAGAGGATGATTAACATAGAGAATATTTAGGTGACATTGCAACTATCTGGACCTAATTCACATCTATAGAACACTCCACCCCAAACAGCAGATTGGATGCCATTCCCAACTATGCAAAACACATTCACCAATGAAAACCCTATCATGACATAAAAAAGTGTCAATAATCATAAAATACTGCAATCGAAGTGTGTATGATCTTTGACTATATCCAAATTAATTATGAGTCAATAATAGAAAGATATGTGGAAAGTCTCCAAATAGTAAAAATTAAACAACACAGTTCCAAATAACTCATGAATCAATGAAAAAATCACATAGGAAATGACAAAACATCTTTAAGTGAATGAGAATAAAAACACAGCAGGTCAAAATTTATGAGATAGCTAAAATAATGATTATTTGGAAGGTTGTAACTTTTAAGTGTTTATATTAGAAAACACAAATAAGCTAAAATCAGTAACCTGTGCTTTCATCTGGGCTGGTGGGTGGAAGGGGACAAAACTAAAATAGAAGACAGAAATTTAAAAAATAAATTTAAAAAAATGGACAAGTAGGAAAAGAATTGAGATCCTAGTGATAAAATCATAAGCTTTTTGCTAGACTAATAAAATTAAAAGAAGGCAAATTACTGACATCAAGAATAAAAAAGGGAATATTATATATCCAGTAAACATTAGAAATTAATTAATAAAACAGTATTAATAATTGTGAAAAATTTAATAACTTAGATGAAACAGATAAATAAAAGATACAAATAAAACTGACTAAAGAAGAGACAGACAATCCAAGTATCCCTATTACAAAGAATTTGAATCTATAATTTAAAATACCTCCTCAAAACTTCAGGCTCACATAGCTCCACTAATAAATTACACCAAACTTTTAAGAAAGAAATAATTCTTGTTTTTAAAAGCCAATGGCTTAATTTTACTGATGTGTGTTTTATAATATTTAAATGATTCTCTAAATTATAACTCAGTAATTTCTTAAAAGGGCATATGTAGCACATACTAAAATCATTAATCAATTTTACAGCTATCTAATATTTCCAAGTAAATTATTTTGAAAAAATCATTGAAAATATCTATAGAAAAATCTATCCCTTAGACATGTGATTACTTTTTATTATACTTTTACTCAAGAAGACCAAAAGCATTTTAAGAAATGAGGGATGTGCTACAAAGTCAAACACAACTTTTGACTATGTTCATTTAACATGTAGTCAATAGGTGGTATTTACATACTGAAAAAATGCTACATTTGTCTTCTGTAAATATTAATATACTTAATAGAGAATCAATCCCACAAAGGTTGGAAGCACTGGAAAGCTTCATTCCATAGCAGTTCAAAACACAGATAGCCTCAAGTTGAGTGGACACATTTTATTAGCACATTTAGGCAAGACTTTAGGAGTATAAATATTTTAAAGTATAAAAACCAATAGATCATTTCCTGCAAAAGACACAGGTATGGAAAGTTTATCAGACTTGTTCCATAACCTTTCTCTGAATAACGGCAAGCATAGGCTTGAAACACTCACATACAGCCCCCTTCTTTTCTCTGAGTCCCAAACTGAAGGACTAAAACACTGTCATCAATACATTAATAAATACCAAATTAGAAGAAATTATACCAAATTTTAAAGCTTTGGTAATTTCTCTTTATGCATACATTACATAAAAACACGGGAAGAGTTGAATAATCCCTTTATTCTGTAAAAAAATGTTTGAAAAGGAATTACCATTGATGGCGTGTAGATTACTATGCGTTGGATTGCTCTGTAGCCCTATCTAGTACACCTGAAATGGCACATTCTCTCATTTAGCTACCCTAATCCTTGATGTACACCAGCACACTATGCATATAATCAGAATGTATATGAATACTTCTCACATTTTTCTAAAGGGAATAATGTAGTGCACAAATAGAAGAATGATGCCTACATAATTTGTTATAATTGTATACAATTACAAAATTCTTGCAAAATAAAACTCAGAAAAATGAAAAAAATTAATAAACTCTCGTACTATAAAATTACCATACCACAGTTAAAATGAATGACCTAGACCACGTATGGCACGAATATTACAATATTAACTTTAAAAATAATATTATGTGTTAGTTTTTGCATAAATACATAATAAAAGTAGAAAATACATAAAAGTATAAATAAATGTTAAATTCTGGCATGTGAGTACAGTCGGGAAGGAGGGGTTCCCGAGGGCTACTGTAAGAGGCCTTCGGCTGAGGATGTAGCTCAGCGGTGCACCGGCCCTGGGTCCTATTCCCAGCACTGAAAAAAAAAAAGGAGGAAAAAATGAAAGCCTCAAGTGTAATTGTGCTTGGATCAGGTTTTTGTGTGGCTTAGTTTTTTGGGGTTTTTTGCTTGCTTTGTTTTGTTTTGTTTTAAATTTAGGACTGCATGCATGGATGCTTTTTCACTCTACTTATTTTGCTGTTTCATTTTTTAAAAGAATATTTTATAAATACCTCAAAGCACTTTGTCTATTAACAAAACTATTTGTTTCTTTTTTTCCAAAATGACAGAATAACTTCAGCTACGTCTAAACCGTCTGTAACGACACAAGCGTCCAGGAGAAAGCATGCGGGGGCTTGGCGTGAACGGCCAAATCACACGCCCGGGCGTCCCGGCCGGCCGGGAGAGCACCGCGGCCTGGCCTGGGTTTCAGAGGCTCCCGTCTTCCCCGGGGCGGCCGGGAGCCCGGGCTAGCCGGGCAGGGGCGAGCAGCGCGGGACGCTGCCGGCGCCAGGGACTCGGGCCGGGGCGCGCGGGCGTCTGGACGTCCCCTTCCCGGTCCAACTTTGAAATAACTGCTCGTCTCCGAAAGGCACCAGGCGGCGAGCTACGCGGGGCTGAGGCTGCACAGCGGCCCGCGGGCTTGCAGGGCTCTCGTTTGAGGAGAACGAGTGAGGCAGAGAAGGGCCGCGCAGGGCTTCCGCGACCTTCCTGTTCCGGGCACACACGCTGGAGCCCCGATCGGGCACAGGGTCGCATCCCAGCGCAGGCAGCTGCCCCCAAGGCCACTCACCTGTCAGCCGCTGCCTGGCGGGGGGCGGGGCAGGGGGCAGTGCCGGGGGCGGGGAGAGCGCGGGGTCGCAGACCCGCCACCGCGGCCGGCAGTAGGTCAGACCCGAACACTCCGGCCCCAAGCCCGCCTTCTCATCTGTGACGTCAGATGCCGCGGGCCACTCAGCGGCCGCTTCGACCCGCTCTCCAGGAGCCGATTGGTCAGTCGGAGAAGAGGCAGGAGGCGGGAGTTGCTAGGGCCGGAGGGAAACCTCTCCGCTGGCGGTTGCCATGGACGCTCTGGCGCTTAGTAACTGCGGTCGTAGGAAGACACTCTGGGTCCGACAGACAGAAGGAGTGAGAAATAACCCAAGATTCTCCCGCCTCTTCCCCGACACCTGATTCTGAGCTCTTTCAGCTGCAAAGAACTTGCTAGCCACTCCAAAGGAGCACCAAGTACCTGGGACGTTAAGAACCTGCCCTGGGAAGCGTCCACTTGTACATTCCCATTCTCTCTAGCAACCTTGGGGAATTACCTAGTGATCTTCCTCTCCTTCACTCGGAGGAAAAAGCTCGGCTCCCTCTCCCCTTCCCCCTCTCCCTCCCCGTCTCCGTCTCTTGCGCATTTCCCCCTTTAAATAGCACCCCACACCGTTTCATCCAGGCTGGGCCCACATGTTTTACATACATCCTCATCCATCCATGTAACCTCTTTCCAATACTGTAACGGGAGCTTATATTTTACAGATGGGAAACTGCAGTTTGGAGAAGTTAACTGTCTTAAACGCCGTCATCCTAAGGCAGAGTTTGCACTACCACACAGGTCTGTCAAACTTCAAGACACTCTCCATGAAATAGCCTTCTTGCTGTGTTAGCAGCAGAATTCACCGAGTTACTTTGGTAACCGTTAACGCTAAGAAAAATAAAGCCCTCAGTTAATCATTCTTGGTGTTTTTTGTGTCCACCAAAGGGAGTGAAGTGACTGCAGGTCAGGAGCAGGTCCTCAGCTCTGCTCTTTCAGAAACATGGTTCTGTCGCCTGCCTCGGGTTTGTCAGAAGCTGAAGCAAACGGACTCAGCGAACCTAAAGTAAGAACCTTAGAATACCGCCACCACTGTTCACATCGAGCAACACGGACCCTCTAAAAATGGAGATAAACCCAGAATATTGTCCCCAAGTAGGAAAACTACAGAAGACACCCACTCTTCTACTCACAAGACTGCATGCAGGATTCAGCAAGTCAAGTCTAGGCTCCCCATAGCCCACATCAGGGTACTACCAATGCCGTCTTTTCGTTCTTCTACATTCTTTATCAGCAACTCTCTACTTCGGGTCTAAAAAACATTTCGCTCTGAGATACGTATGTTACTATTTTTCTTTCAAGCATAGTGTGCTGTATTTCGTATTCTCAGAATTCAAGATGGGCCTTCTAAGGCCTGTGGAGACAACACAGTACATAGTCATATATTTGTTCTTTGAGTCTGTAGGCTGGCAACTGTTCTCAAATAGATTTAGTAACCTGCAAACTTCTTGCAGTAATGTGCCATGCCCGATATCATTGCTAACTGCATATCATTCAATGTCTGACTTTTAAAAATGATGAAAGTATAGCATAATTTGGTCTTTTGAGTGATTCTTTGAGTCGGTGAAATTTTAAATCTCTTGGATTAAAATTTCAGGCTAAGTTGGTCAACGCTGGTCTTCATAGAAAGAATTGAATGATTTAAAAATAATTTAAATACCTGTTCAAAAGATTGTTCCATAAGTATTCAGTCTTTGCCAGAATTAAGAGATTAATTCTTACCCTTCCACTTTATTTTTCAGTGGAAACCTCCAGCAGTGCTTATTTGCCTCATTTATAAAAGGAATAAAGCAAAACAACCTGCACTTAACTATCAATTTAACTTTTCTTGGCAGCCCCACAAGTTCTGGAAACATTAGATCAATGTTTCCCAAAATGTGTTCCCTGGACTGCTCAATTAATAATAGTTCAAGCATCAAAAAAATTTGTGGCTTTCTGGCACAAAGAGAGTCAAACAGGTTTCTTTAATATGAGAATTCTCAGAGTCTTTAAACTGCCAACTTGTATTTTCCCATGGGATCCTAACTACAGAATTTTAAAAGTTTAGAATAGTTCTTAACATCTCCAAGCACACTAATATTCCATGGAACACAGTTTGGGAAATGTGCTTTAGCATAATGCAGCAGTGCCAAGTTTAGAATTAGATATGCTCTAAATGTGTATTTCAGTGATAAAAAGTAAAAATTATGTACATGTTCAGCTAACTGCTAGATGTTCTTCAGATTAATATTGAAACAGGTTTATCTGGTTTATCTGTGTACTCAGTAAAGAGTTCAAACTCTATTATGATTTGATGTCACACATGGCAGTTCCCCTTTTTGGTATTCTGTCCCGTGTGCGTGTGTGTGTGTGTGTGTGTGTATGTGTGTGTAAGAAAAAGTAGATTATGGTCAGATAAAAGAAGGAGAAAAGAGTAAGAGAAGTAAAAGAGGTTATCTGGGGATGTGAGTGTGTTGGAATGAAGGGAGAACATTTAGGAAAAGAGAACAGAGAATATTGTCTTTATAGCCAACTGACTCTAATCTGTTTATTCCTTCTAAATCTAAATCCACCTTGTTTTCACATGTTGCCTTTCTCTTCAGACTGAGTTCCTAAATCTTAATTCTCACAATTGCATTTTATAGCTTTTTATACAGGAAAATTGAAAATATTTGCAGTTTGGAAGAGATAAAGTATTCACCAGCTTCATTTTAGGATAATATCTGTTCTTCAAATGTATTCTTTACATTGGAAAAGTTACTTAAATTTGAGTCATTTGCAGGAAAATGGTTGCACCTTGAGACCATAATATTAAATTAAATAAATCAGACCACAAGCTTAACTATCACATACTTTCTCCTATATGAGAAACCTAAAATATAAATAAAGAGCAAAATAAAAGATAAATAATAGGAAATAAGGAGATAGATCTTTCTCAAAGGGGTTCAAGAGATGGAGGGGGGACAAAGGGGAGGGAAAAGGAAAGAGGAATTAAGATGTGTTATGTACATGTGCCAACTCCACACAAGGAATGAAAACATTACTAGCATATACTAATAAAAGAAGACATTACTTAGAAACAAATTTGTAATGTTTTATTCAAATTTGCACCACCAATATCCATGGTATTATTTCCCTTGAGTTCTGCATTGGCAATCGTCACTTTTGGAAATAGCAATGGCAACCTATGAACTGGACATGGGATCTAAATGAGTGTAACATACATAGTGCAACAATAATATTTACAGAAAAGGACCTTGTGGAGGACCGATTAGGAAGCTTAGTGGACTGTGTGATGTAGTCACTGAAAATTTCTATCAGGTGCAGCAATGAGAAGGCGCTATCAGTTGTCACCGTTGTGTTTTGCTTATGTTACTAGGCTATTGATAAGGGTGTACATTGAAGTCATTTTTTTTTTTATTGAACAGATTTCTCATAGCTCAAAATTGCAGGGCACACCTTTGAGGTGTAGCTCCAGAGAGCCAAGGCATGTGTACTCAGTCAAGGCTCAATATCATCATTTAAACCACTTGTTTAAATAGAAGAGCTGTGACTCAAGAGATTAAATGACATGCCCAGAGTCACGATACTGCTTGTGATTTCCTGACCATGAGGAAACCTGGCTTCCACACTGCTCTCTTTGCATTACCTCATTATATACATTTTCATGTATTGCCTCTCTCATCAGACTGAGTTCCTTGAGACCAGGGACAATCTCCTTTCAGCCTGAGTCACAGGAACCGTTTTTAAAGCACCAGTTTCACATGCATCATTTCATCTATACCTCTCACATTAACCTCAAAGACTGACAATATTATTCTCCTTTTACTTTGTAGAGATGTATAGACTTAGTAATATGACCAATTTTTCATTATCCAGAAAGCGACAGTCAGAGTGCCTCATAGGACTGTCTGACCCCAAAGCCTAAGATATTTCTCCATGTCAAAGGTTTCCTACATGTTCTTTTTGCCCTTAGTACCCACCATCAGGCCTGCCTCTCTTGCACACCTAATACATGCTGAATGAATGAATGAATGAATGAATGAGACATCATAGTTCTAGAAAGAGGGACTAGATTTCTTCTTGGCGTTACTGGTTCTTTGATGTTGTATAAAACACCCCAGGTCAGTTGGATTGTTCCACAACATGGGCTTAAAGATTTTTCACTTGCCTCTAGGAAAGGTAGTCAAATGCTCTATAGAAATGCTTTCCACAAAATAAAGTTCATATGTTCATGTGTAAACAATTTTGGGGAAACCCATTGGGAGTGGCATTTACTTCTCTAGAGGTTGGTAGTAAACCTTGCTTCTCTTTTAGTCCTGGAAGAAATAAAATTCAAGGAAAAGGTTATTCAGATGGGAGGTATTGAGTTTTGTGATGGCGCAAACAGCAACCATTTAGCAGCTAAGGTGGCCACACAGTTTATTGGTCTTCCTCCCTTTTGATTCTTTTTATACAATCTGGGACTATCTTTTTTGTTTGCTTGGGGTGTTTTGTTTTGTTTTGTTTTGTTTTGATGCAAGGTCTTGCCATATAGTTCAGGCTGGCCTGGACTCACTATGGAGCCCAGGCTAGCCTCAAACTCATGGTGATCCTCCTGCCTCAGCCTCCCAAGTGCTGGGATTACAGGTGTGTACCACCACACCCAGCTAATCTGCTACTATGATCTGAAATTTCACCTTAAAATTTGATTCTTAATGTCCTGGTATTTCTGATAGTCTATGTCATAAATTAATCATCAGTGGCACGACAAAAATGATTCATACTAACTGCTCTACTGGGATCCTGGCAACCTAAAGGAGGAGATAAAGACACAAACAAAATACCTAACAGAAGAAAAGAAACAATTTGGTTTAACGTTATCAGAGGTCATAAAATGGTAAATGCTGGTTACAGAGAGTGTTAGGTTATGGATTGTGTTTTGTACTTTTGATTACAAAGAAACGGAGAACTCTATCAAGGCTTCTTAAAGTATTTGGCATGCTAGGATCTAAGGTCATTATGTAATATTCTCCCTAAGAGCGTATAGAAACTATATATTATTAAAGAAACATGACTGCTATAAATAGAGGGACACCAACTGATCTAAGAAAGCTAATTGTTATCAGAGATGTATTTCATAAAGATAAATCAATAGAACCTTTATTCATTAAGGAAAAAGTAGCTTCTGAGCTCAGTTACCACTGCAAGGATGTTAGAATTTGGTCAAGGAGACAAACAATGTCAGAGAAAATCAAAATCAACACCACTAATCTATGCTCCCTCACACAGTTAACCAAGTATTTCTTAGCCCTTAGTAGTACACAAAACTATGAATTAGGAGAGGTAACTGAGGATGGTAGGTAGGAACTGGCTCCTCCTGACCTGAAAGAGGCTATTGTTAACCTTGTAAGAACTTTGCAAATTGGTCATTAAGCACATTTATCATTAAAAAATAAATTCTATAAATATACAATGTAATCAATTATATTAAAACAATGGTAATAAAAAGCCACCAATGGTAATAAATATGTAAAACTTTTCACCTTCTAATTGTTGTCCTATACTTTTTAACTTTGAATTTATTTTATTGCATTGTAGCTTCATGATAGAAATACTATATAGTGGCAACTTACTGAAGATCTATTCCCAACTCTTATTGCAGCCACATTCCATTCACTGTGGTGGGAATATTTACAGCTTAGAAATCATCAAAAGCTACAAATCAAGATTTATGAGTTTTCTCCATCAAGAAAGTGATAAAGAAAATGCTATAATACATATTAAAGTGTCACATGCCTGTAGCCATTAAATTATGATGAGCATACACACAAAAAAGTAGAAGCTATATTCTTCCTGAATTTGAAAACAATTATCTGATGCAAAAAAAAAATAGCTTTACATACACTCACTCATTCCAAAATACGCCTTCATTTTTGTCCCACTTGTTAACATAAATATATCAACCGACATTCGTGTTGGAACCCCCCACCTTGTTCACTAATTGCAATTATTGGTTGAATAGACATACAAGAAAAAAAATCAATAAAAGTATTCTATGAAAACCAATCGACTATATAGAACATACCGTACAAAGTATTTGCATATTTCATTATTATTTATGGACTATATGCTACACATCTTTTAATATAGTTAAAATGCTAATAAACTTACATATGCACATATGCACTCATTTTTTCCCAGAGCCAGCCACAGCAGGCTTAGGTCATAGTGTCTGTCCTCAAAGTGTTACCATCTAGTGGGAGATGCACAAAATTCTTATGGTGCAGGCCCTACTATGGTCAAACTATCAGAAAAATATCCAGTCTTTATGGAGTTCAGGAAAGGAAAAAGCACCATCAACCAAGGAATCCTGAAAGGGTAGTTTACGCATATAGAAAGTTTCATAGACCTTAAGCTGGCAGAAGCTTATGGAAATAAAAGTGGGGTAGGATAGAGATAGATATATTTTTGTAAAATATTTGAAGCATCATTTCTCAGTGATTTAATAAGAAACAATTCATTTTTGTTAAGATAGTTGAAAATAATGTATCATTCATTTATAAACTGGAAGCAGTGAGAGTCTGGCTGTGATATCCTTTGTCTGATTGAAGTTTGCTTCAGTCAGCCATGTCTGAGGTTGCCAGGTTGTGGGCAGGATAAGAGGAGACGCTTACAGTGTTAGATTTCCTACGGTCTCAGCCTTGGCTTCCAACCTGGTTTGTGGTTGTCACAATCAGGCCATCTGGGAGACTCTATCCCAGTGAGGGAGTCAGAATAACCACAGACTCCTGGTGACAGAAATCTCTCTAGCTAATTTGTTCGCTGGCTGTACCAGACGTCAGTGCTCCAACCCATGTCTCCTGGGATCCTGGGTACATTTTCTCGAGCACAGGCTTCTAATGCGCTTTCACGCCTGACAGGGACTCCTGTGTCTTCCTGAAGGAAGATTACCTACTGGGCATGATGGTGCATGCCTGTAATTCCAGCACTTCGGGAGACCGAGGCGAAGGATTGCAAGTTTGTGCCCAGCCTGGGCAACTTAGTGACTTAGCATGACATATCTAAAAGTTAAAAAATTAAAAATTAAATAAAATATAAAGGGACTGGGGTTGGGGCCTATTGCAAAGACCCAGGGCTCAATGTTCCATACAAAAAGCAAAAAACAAAACAAAACATAAAAAAAGGTTACCCCATCATGAGTGCTGAACCCTAGAAATTCTTAAGAAAAACGAGACTTTCCTAGGAATTTGTGCTTCAGGCCAACCTTTAACCAAAGACTACTGGCTTTAGGGATACATACCCTAGTTCCACTGTCCTTCGTTGGCACCACTCAGAGATGTGAGTTACCCTCTCTCCAGATCTCTTTTTACAGGGTAGAGCCAAAGTTACCCTCCCACTTCTTTTTAATTCTCCTCTGGATCCCACTGCCTCATTTTTCTACCAGTTTTTCCCAACAGAACATTTTCTAATAACTCACTTTCAGATGAGTCCTCAGGGTCTGCTACCAGAGAACCCAACCTAAAACAGTGGCCGTGTTTCATTTGGTGTGTCCTCTACCCAAATCTAGCACTCCTTGGCCATGACTGATTGGGCCACAGGTGGACACCAAGTTCAAAGATCATCCATGTTGACCAGCAAACTGCAGTGGCTCAGCACAGTAGCAAATCTAAGCAGATTCTCTTGGGAGGTTTGACCTCGAGCCACACTGAGGTTGAGTCATCACATTTTATGTTGTAAAATTCTGGTTGAGATTCTTAAACTTGGTCTACCAGGGAATAACAAGACAATCCTGCTACTGAGATCCCAGTGCATCCTGAATAACTACCCAATGTCCGGGCATTCTCCTGTTTCCATGGGATTTCTGAATTCTATGTATTTTTTTCTTACAATCTTTGTTACATAAGGTAGTTCATTGTTTGTTTCTGGTTTTCAAAGTGCCTAAAATACAAACGAGGAATCACCTCATTGATGGAATCACCCAATCTTCGATCCCTCATTGTTAAATTCTTCAGGGAAAGGGTCTTGAAAATTACCAAGGAGGCAAAGATTTAAGCAGAAGCAATATGAAGTCAAATCAGTATTCATAGAAGTTGGACAATGAAGATGAAAGGAGATCTGCCTAAGATGCAAAAATTGAAAGGAAGTAGAGTAGTGTTCTTGGCTGATGTATGAAAAACAGTTGAGTACCTCTTTGTCTTCCATATGCCCTTGTTGCAGTTTAGGTGTGACTACTAAGTTGGAAAGGAGATATCAGGAAAGAAGAGTAAAAAGATCAAAACCCAAGTGTGTTAAAGAGACTATAAAATTAGGCATGTTGAGTTCTCTGGCTTAGAGCTGCCATATGAGCCTTTGGGTGCCTTTTGCTTGAGAAAGTGATTTTATGTAGATTAAGAGGGAGCTACTGACCTAGTCCAGCTCATTAGTGCCTAAAAGAGAAAGCAACTCAGGGCAGACATCTTTATTCAGAAGATGGAATATCAGGCTAGAGAAGGTGTGGAGCAGAGAGGTACCAACTACAATTACAGCAAAACAAGATGGCCCAACATTTTACAAAAAGAAGCAAACACACACACAAAAAAAATACAATCCACATTTGCCTGGAATCAACAAAATCTTCCCCAACCCCACCCACCCATCTCTAAAATGCTTGTTAAAGTCCTAAGTGTTTCTCAAAGGTCAGTAATTAGCTCATTAGAGGATATGCAAACAAGTCTGCTTTGCTAGAGCATTCCCAAGTGTAGAGCACGATACATCGATACATCGGCATTGCCCAGAGAGCTTCTTAAATGTAGATTTCAGTATCTCATCCTGAGTATCTGATTCGGTTAGCCAAGAGTGACTGGGTAGGGGCCTAGGAAGTCATATGGGTTTAATTACAAAGGAAAAGTTTATTTGGATCTGAGCAATGCTATCGAGTCTTACATTTTACACAGAAGAACCTTGCTTAACAATGATATAGGGTCTTACATTTTACTTAAAAGGACCTTCTGAATGTTCAAAAGCAAAAAAGCCTATTTATATACTGATTTTCTTTGATGTGGCTATATATGTACATAATTTACTCTATAAACAGTGGCCAATATTTTTACTATGAATGGGACTTTTAAAATAGTTATTTATAGGTTTAAGTTTAAACCTTTCAAAGTGTGCATAAGAAACCTTCAAATTTCTTCTGTTTCTCCCTCATCTGTCCCATGGAGCATACAGTCTTTGCAAAGAAATTTAAGGTAACTGAAGTTAATGGGATCACAGGAATAAAAGTTAAAGGAATCTTAGTAGCTTCCAGTCCAGTGCCCTTTATTAGAGAAGGAAACTGAGGACAAGTTTAATTGATTGCCCAAAGTCATACAACTGGCAACTATCTCTAATGTCCTTCTGTCTCTTATACCCAGGAGTCCAGGCCTGAGGAATATCTTTGGAGCTCTATTTCTGCTGCTGCTTTGCAAGTAGCACTTCTGGTGAAACTGAATAGAGGTGGGGGCAGTGTCCCTAAAATCAATCCACCTAGGCAGTTCCATCTGTCCTCTGCTTGATCAGATCCTGGCTATAAATTATACATCTATCACTGCTTTAGGAAGATTTATGAAGATTAAAAATGAAAAAAAATAAAAGCCAAAATGTAAATTTTGTCATCCTTAAAATACCCTAATATTTTCTCATTTACCTAAATTTCTGGGGCCTTCTTACAACTTATCTACTGAGAATATATACGCTAGGGTCTGTAAGTCCCATCCCCCAAAGGCTCACGTATTAAAGGCTTGGTCACTGACCTAATGTGCTATTAGTATATGGTAGAGCCTTTAGGAGGGAGGGCCTAGTTAAAGGAAGTTGGATCATCTGGAGTGTGTGCTTGAAGGGGATGTTTGACCTAGGTCCCTTTCTCTCCATCTCTTTGCTTTATCAGTGTTAGGTGGACGTGCATCTACCACAATATATTGTGTTGCCCCAGACTCAAAGCAATAGGGCCAAGTGACCATGAACTGAAACCTTGAAAACTATGAGCCAAAATAAACATTTCTCATATGTCTACCTATGCATTATATATACATATACATACAAACCTGTATAGTTTTACTTCCCTGAAAGTTATCTATCTGAGTTCAAAGTGAGAGTAATAAACTCCATACTGTATTACTTCTTCTTATCTCATTTAGTGTAACCTTTGGATTACATCCAATTAAAAAGTAAAGAGAAAACACACAGAATGATGCTCTGATCTACAGGAAATCTCACACTCTTTCTCCACTCCTAGCAACAAGAAGCTTTACACGTAGCTGCCCACAACTGAAACATCATCCCCACTTTTTCCTTTGAAGCCACCCCTGCTCTGGGGACAGTCAACATGTCATTCAAAAAGTTGAATTCTGAGTATTCAAAAAAGAGTGATCCATTGTATATCCCCTGAAGAGATCCAGGCCTACAGGGACCAAAACTAAACCATGGCTCTCCTTGTGAAACGATGTTGGGTGTGTATGTGCACACCGCCATGTGTCAGAGCACCCAGCATTCATGCCTGAATGGGTTTCAAGTGATTTGTGGATCCCTCATGATCAGGTCGTGATCAGATCCTTTACTTCCAGCTTTGGACAGCTTCTTCCGCAAACCGCAACCTGCCGAATAAGTACTTCCTTTGTTCTATATGCTACAGTGTGGAAAGTGTTAAGAAGAGCTGCACTTTTGAAGACCAAAGTCACCCTCTGGGACAGTTTCCCAACCTCCTCCTATCTAGGATCTCCACCCAGCTTAGGATCTGCGTGCTCTACCTAGAAGGCTGACAGGCAATGTTTCTTCTACCACTGGCAACCCCTGAGGCTTGTTGGAAAGATAGTGGACTGTAACGAAACAGACTGCAATTGCTAGGCTTGGTTCCCACCACCACCCCACACTGTACAACACATTTAACAAGTCATTTTAACCTCTTTTGAGACTCAAAGAATTATCTGTAAAATTGGAATAACAATACCAACTTCATGGATTATTATGCAATTTAAATGAGAGCATAGGTGAAATAATATCTCCCTTCTACTCCATACAGCGAGTTTTTATTTCTGTGGAACAAGAGAAAAATAACTGGGGGAATGTCTGTGAATCTCCACAAGCACATGCAGCAGCTGTGTCCTCCCCGTCTCCTCCTCCCACAGCATA
This sequence comes from Dasyprocta punctata, assembly GCA_004363535.1. Classification (NCBI taxonomy): domain Eukaryota; kingdom Metazoa; phylum Chordata; class Mammalia; order Rodentia; family Dasyproctidae; genus Dasyprocta; species Dasyprocta punctata. The sequence continues at coordinate 108,021 of RJWM01000945.1, forward strand.
TGGGGCAAGGGAAGCACTATATTATCTTGCAGCAGAAACAAGGCAAGACAGAACTTAATTATACAGGGCTGTGACAGAGCCACAACATTGGATGAGCTCACCAGTTGTTACAGAAAATGACGAAGGGCTTCTTAAAAGGTGAAAACTATTTTTAAATACCTGGTGTTTTTTAAAATAGTGTTTTCCCCTCTCCTCTCAGCTTAAGGCAGATTCGTCCAAGGTCTAATTTAGATCAGGATCCACTGTGACTGGTGCTGCTGATCCTTCTTCCGGTTTTGTACTCTGAAAGTCCATATGCACGCCCAAGCACACAGTTTAAAAATAATAATAGAAACATACGACTTGGTTCCTGATTTTCTGTCTAGTTGATCTGTCTCTTTGTGTCAGTGGGGTGTTAAGGGCTCCCATTATAATTGTGTTATTGCTTATTTGATTTTTCATTTCTATTAATATTTGTTTTATATAGCTAGGTGCTCCTGTATTCGGTGCATGTTTATTTAAGATTGTTATCTCTTCTTCATGAAGTTTCCCCCTAACTAGTACGTAGTGACCTTCTTTATCTCTTTTGATCATTCTTGGTTTGAAGTTCATATTTCTGCAAAAAAAATAGCTATCACTGCTTTTTTTGGGGTTCCTGTTGCATGGAGTATTGTTTTCCAACCTTTGACTTTCAGTCTATGAATTTTCTTTTGAGCTAAATGGGCTTCTTGTATAGAGCATATGGTTGGATACTCTGTCTTGACCCATTCTGCCAGTCTGTTTCTTTTAATTGGTGAATTGAGGCCATCTACATTAATGGTTATAACTGATATATTTTGGCTTATTTTTGTCATGTTATCTTCCTGCTGTTGTTTCTTTACCTTTCCCCACTGTTTAATTGTTTGCCTTGGCTAGTGTTTTTTTTCTGTTGGTGTCCCTGAAGTTGTGGTTATTTTTATGTCTATCTAGAATATCTTTCAGTCTCTTTGCAGGGTTGGTTTGGTGGTCATGAAGTTCTTCAGCTGTTCTTTGTCATGGAAGTATCTTATTTCTTCATCAATTCTGAAGGACAGTTTTGCAGGGTACATCAATGCAGGTTGGAAGTCATTTTCCTTTAGGATTTGAAATACCTCACTCCATGCTCTCAACTTAAGGCTGAGTGTAGATTTATTTTGGTTATGGCTAATTGGAGTTCTATATGCTTCACTTATCTATATGTGTTTCCTTTCCCATGTTTGGGAAATTTTTGGCTGCTATTCTGTAAATAGTCTTGATATCATTTGTATTGTCACCTTCTTTTTTGTTTATACCTATCCATATTATATTGTTTTTCTTTGCATCATCTTGCAACTGTTGAATTGTTGCTTCCTGCCTCTTTGTTATTTTTAAAAGATTTCTCGTTTCCTGCTCACGAGTTGCAATCTTGTCTTCAAGGTCTGAAAGTCTATCTTCACATTCATTGAGGTGGTTTTGCCAGTTTTTGATGGAGTTTTTGATTTCCTGGATAACTCTTTGAATCTGTTTCATGCATTCTGTTTCTTTTTTATATTGTTCATTCAAGGTTTCTATCTTTTTGCAGTGCTCCTCAATGTTTTTTTAACTATGTCTACTTTAGATGTGTTCAGCATTTCTTTTATTATGTTTATCATTTCTTCTTTTACCTGGGAGATTATTTCTGATCTGAGTTCCTTTCCAGCTTCATGGACTTGTTTCTTTACTGCAGTTGCTATCATTTCAGAAGTTTCAGTTGTATGGCTTACATTTCCTTCTATGTCCATGTCTCCTAGGCTTGTTTGGGCTGGGCTGGAGGTTCGAGATTGCATTTTTGCTCTTGTGTTTTGTCATTTTCCTGTATTCCCCAGATGATCGGGCATGCTGGGCGGGTCCCTACCGGGTTCCCAGCAAGGTGCCAAGCTTGCATGACTGAATGGGGTTCACTGTGCAGGGCTTCAGCTGGTGCCACTGAGCTCAGGCAGCTCCCCAGCCACTTGGGGTCACTGGGCAGGGCCCAACCAGGCCCCTAGGGGCTACCCAAAGGTCTCTGGCTGATTGGCACACTGAGCAGATCCCCACCAGGTTCCGATCAAGGTGCAGAGCTTGCAAGGCTGGATGCAGTTTGCTGTGCAGGGCGTGACTTGGATCCTGACGTACCCACCCAGAAAGTTTCTTCCTGGTGAGGATTTGGAGGAAGGGGTACTCTGATACACTACTAGCATGAGTGTAAACTGGTACAGTCCTTAGGGAAAAAAGTATGGCACTTCCTCAAAAAACAGATGAATGGATGAAGAAAATGTGATATGTATCCACAATGGAGTATTAGCCATAAAAAGGAAAGTAGTCGTGTCATTTGCAGGAAAACGGATGGAGCAGGAGATCATCAGGTTAAACAAAACAATCAGACTCGGAAAGACAAATATCTCATGTTCTCTGTCACATGTGGAATCTAAAAGCAAAAAGGGAGAGAGCTTTGGTGATGACATGAAAGTAGAAGGGGGACTGTTGGAGAAGACAAAAGTAACAGAAGGAAAGAGGAGGAAAGGGAAAATCAGTGGTGGAATGAAGAATTACCCAAGTCCATTTTATCTATAAAACTGCCAAAGTGAAACTCATTAGTCTATATAGCTAATATACACAAATAAAAAACTATAATAGAACTACCATATGATCCACCAATCCCACATCTGGATATATATCTAAAGGAAATAAAATCAGTATGTCAAAAAAGATATCTGCACCTGTATGCTTAATCACAGCACTATTCATAACAGCCAAGATATGAAATCAATTGGAGTGTGCCTCAGTGATAAATGGATAAAGAAAAAGTGATACATATACACAATGAAATGCTAACTGGACATAGAAAGAACGAATTTCTGTCTTTTTAGTAGCAATGTGAAATGGATCTGGCAGACATTATGCTAAATGACTAAGGTAGTCACAAAAAGATAAATAACATATGGTTGGCTTTGCATTTCCTTTTTTAATTTTCCATACATGTTTTCAGTAGATGCACTTTATGATCATCTTGGGGAGCTGGTATGTGTATATAATACAGTCTCTTTCTTTTTTTTAATCCCTTTCTCTGCCTGCTCCCTCCTGCCTACTCCAATTCCCTTTTCCCCCTTTTCATTCTTGTTATTAATGTTATTAGTCTTAGTCTTAGTTCATGTTTATGTCATAAAATCTCTTGTTTACATGTGGAAGACAAAGTTGATCTCACAAAAGTAGAGGGTGAATAATGGCTACCAGAGTCCGGGAAGAGTACAGGGAAAGAGAATGGAGAGAGGATGGTCAATGGGAACAGGGTTGCCATTGGACATAAAGAATAATTTAGTTCTATGATGCAATGGGTTAACGAAGGTTGACAATTAAATACTGCAAAGCAGCTAATGGACACAAAAAATGAACAAAAAAAGATGCATGTCTTAAGACAATAAATATGCTAATCGCTCTAGTCTGATCATTACACACTATGAATATGTATTGCAATACTATTGCACAGTCCATAAATATGCACAATCTCTATGTATTGATTAAAATAGTTAACAAAAGCAAAAAACAATTTCTCTATGACTACATTCTTTCTTTGAAGAACTCAAGAAAGTAATTCACCAATGAAAGGCACAATAAGTCTATCCTGGCTACCAGGGTTGTTGTTAGAAGTCACAGGGCAGCGAGAACAGGAAAGAATTTCAACTGGGTCTGGAGCAGGCAGCACCTGCGCTGCAGAGCAGCTCCTTTCTCCAGCCTGAGAGACTGAACTCTTGAACAAAACTACTGGCAGAACTCAGCACTTTCCAGGGGCATGTGTTTGTCAGGCAATCTGAGGGCATTTTTTTTCTAGTTTTTGACCTCAGTTCATCTTCATTCCTACACCTAATCTGTCCAGGGTAGAGCTGGGTCAAGGAGTCTTCCAGGTTCTCTGTCTCCTTCACAAAAGCTCTTCTCATGTATGGTAGTGAGTTTCCCTCGGGTGTAAGCCATCCTAGGGTTCCAAACAGAGAAACAATTCACCGCCTCAGCAGTGAGCTGAGAAAGTACATCACTCAAATGACTAGATCATGAATTCTTTTGCCAATCAAGTAGTTTCCAGTTTGTTTGCTACCAAACGGAAGGAAGATAGAGACAGTCACCCATTCATCAAGTAAAATTTGATGACAGGTAATCTTGTTATTTCTGGCATATAGCTCAGGAATTTTATTTTAAACCAAATAACAATGACAAAAGAATATTAATTCCAGTCCTACCTACTAATCTATTTGAACACGGTTTCTCAGCACTAACAATTATAAAAATAAGACATTTGGACAGAATTGATGCTGAAATACAGCTCAATTTAGCAAAGATAGTTCCAGGAATGTGTAAGAGAAGTTTTGAAAATGAAAATTTTAAATTGTTACACTTAGAAACTTATTTAAGCATTCTTCCTTAAAAATTTTTATGTTTTAAATTTTTACATTTTCACTTACATATTTTTGCAAGAGATAAACAAGATAGGATGATCAATGGGACATTTTCAAGTCTAACTACATATTATTCTATAACAGGAAGAAATAACATGAACAGTCATGAGACTTTCTTTTCAAATGTAACTTTGAGGAAATGAAATTATTCAGACACAGCATAAAGTAAGAGCAGCCCCTGGGAAGTATGAACCACTTCTGGCAGAGAAGAAAAAGATCATTCTGGATAAGAGAGGAGGTATATGGCACCTATTAGTGCTTGGTCACAAATGAGAGGGGAGGAAACAGAACACAGGTGTGGTGCTATGCCAGGCCTGTGTGCTCCTCCTCATTCACGCTTTGGGGCCCCAACACCTGCAGACAAACCTGGCTCTCTTAAGAGTTACCCGAGGTCAGAATCTCCTTTTGACCTTTCAGCCTTCAGGGACAAGTATACAGTTCCTTCCCTGAGTTGGCAGAGGACAGAAGCATGGGTCCTGAATGAAACCTCACATCTGAAACAGGGCAAAGGTGTGTCTCAGAACTGCAAACTCCTTCCAGAAAGTATGCATTAGAACTAATGGGAAAACTGGCAGCAGATCCATCCCAAGGTTAAGAAAGAAGCAGGAAGAAACATACAGGAGGCACTGAGCCTCGTGAAGTCAGGGAGGGGCTTTCAGTTACCAAAATAGGCCACCAAAAGCAGAAGCCAGACCAGCTGGAGGAAAACTGAGTCAGCTGTATTACTGAGACCTGGCCCTGTTTGCCTTCATTTGGGTAGAAGAAAGTAGAAATTGTACAGATTGCGGGCTTAAATCATGTGCAAGGTCACAAGTATATTATGTGACAAGTTTTGGCTCTTTTTACAAAGTACGCAGGCATACTCATTCCTTGCATGACTTCTGAAGAATTTTTGTTTTAATATGGCTACCTTTATTATTAGAAAACTTTGCTTTAATGATAATACAGTAATCATAGCACTAGAAAATTCAGGAATAATGATGGTGATATAGGCATGACCAAACGGTAGCCGGTGCATCTTGGAATACCTGATTAGGCCCTGATTTTTAGAACTACTACCCTGATATACTTTCAAAAGTAGTCCCCACACACTTGGGCCACACATCATGGCTATTCCAGGTGTGGTCCACCAGCCTGGGCAATGACATCCCCTGAGGGTTCATGAGAAATGCAGACCCAGAAATTCTGCATTTATAACAGCTGTACACTTGATCCTAGCCCAAAGCCCAAGAAGTGATTTATAACATCTCTAGAGATTCAGAAGTTTAACAATAGGTTCAGGTAAAGTACATAGATATTACAGCTTGAGAAACACTAGTCAACACAACACTGCTACTCTGGATACACCTCACTGAATGAAGGGTGGGCCTTTGATACAAGTCATGCCAACCACAATCATCTTTGAGAATCTTAACTGAGAAACAATAGCACCAAGGGAAACACTCATGGCACAGCTGTGCAGAGAAAGTGACAGGCTCCTTCACAGTCCTTGGCTACCATCCTAACTGGTATAAGTTGCAATGTATAGTCTGCCATTCATATTTATTGGTTCCCCATCCACCGGTTCAACAAACTGCAGATTGAAAATATTTGGGAAAAAATTTGATCTGTACTAAACATTCATAGATTTTTCTCTTATCATTATTCCCTAAAAAATACAGTATAACAATTATTTACATATAATGTGCATTGTATTGGGTATCATAAATAATACAGAGATAATTTAAAGTATATGAGAAGTTGTGTGTAGGTTATATGCAAATGTGATACCAACCATGTGGTCCTGGGACAAATTCCTCACAGATGCCAAGAGATGACAATATTTACTTGGACAAGCATTCTGTCTCACTTACTGAGAGCAGCATGGATTTGTTGGTAAATCACGAATATGTGTGAGTGTGTGTGTTTCATAAGAAAACTGGAGATCAATATTCATTGTGAAAATAGATGCAAAAATTTTCAACAAAAATACTAGCAAAATAAATGTAGCCATATAGTAAAAGAATAATATATGGTGGTCCAGACAGATTCGTCCCAGGAATTCAAGGGAAGCTCAACATTTCTTACAAAATCAATCAATATAACATATTGTATTCAAGCTCAACATTTCTTACAAAATCAATCAAGATAACATATTGTATTCATAAAACTAAAGGGAAAATTCCCCATGGTCATCATGGTGCATGAAAAGCATTTGACAAAATCCAACACTCTTTATTTATAAAAAGCTCTAAAGCCTAGCAATGGAAGGAATAAAAGGCATTTATGGAAAACCTCTGGCTAACACGACTGTGGTGGAAACTTTTCAAGCTCCTCCTAACATCAAGAACAAAGAAAGCATTGCTATTTTCACATTGCTACTCAACATTGTATCAGAAGTTCTAACCAGAGCAGTAGGGTAAGAAAAAGATAAAAGACATCCAAATACAGAAAGAATTAAAATTGTCTCAGCTCACAGGTGACAGGATCCTGTACAAGGACAAATCAAAAATATGGTAAATGTTTAAAACTGTTTTTAAAAAGTACAATTTAACAAAACTGTGGGCAGAAAAGTACCCACTACAAGGTCAGAGTTTCAAAACTAGCAGACAGGGTTGTTGTCAGTGACCAATAAATGAGAGACACCTTAAAAACAAGGGAACATGGAAAATGGATCTAACAGCACCCAGATGATGTGAACAAGACTAATCTAAAATTAGAATTAGTGAAAAGTCAGAAGAAAGCACAAATAGCATTTTAAAAAACTTGTACACTTAAATAATAGAAAAATTTCCAAATAAGGAGAAAGAATTAAACACACAGATAAGTAAGGCATATAAAATCCCAAATACCCAAGATCAGAAAAGAATCTCCCCATGACATATCATAGTGAAAATCCCAGACATGCAACTTAAGAACAGAATCATAAAAGTAATTAGGGAAAAGCAACAAGTCACTCATCGGTAAACTCATTAGAATTTCAGCAGTCTTCTCAACACAAACCTTAAAGGCCAGGACACCTGGTAGTGAAATGTTCCAGCTCTAAAAGTAAACAATTTCCAAACCAGGTTGATATAACCTGCAAAATTATCTTTCAAAATTGATGTTGAAATGATATATTTCCATAATAAAGAACACCTAAAAATTCATAGCCACCAAACTGACACTCCAAAAAAATCCTTAAAGATATCCTAGAAAGAAAAACAAAAATGAAGCTAATAATGACAAAGGTCTAATAAAATGAATATACTAGGTAGGTGAGCAATTAAGTAGAAAGAAAAGATAAGGAGTCAGCAACAGGAGAATAAGGCAATGGTAGGAGTAAGACAATACCTACCAGTAATAACTTTCAGTGTGAATAGTCTGAATTTGCCAATCAGAGGACACAGATTGGCAGAATGGATCAAGAAACAAAATTTAATAGTATGTTGTATACAAGAAATACATTTAACTGAAAAGAAACTTATGGATTATAGATCAAAGGGTGGAGAGCAATATTCCATGCATCAGGACCCTCTCCCCACAAAAAAGCAGCTGTAGTTGCCCTATATTCAAACAAAGTGGACTTCAATCCAAAGCTGATCAAATGAGGCAAAGAAGGTCACTAAATATTGGTTAAGAGAAAAATCCAACAGGAAGAGATAACTGTTAACATATATGTGTCAAGCAGCAGTGTATCCAACTTAATAGAACAAGTATACTACTGAACATAAAAAATTCAATGAATAAAAATTTATAGTGGGGGAACTCAATATCCCACTATCACAAATACAACAACTAGACAAAAAAATAAAAAATGAAATATCAGAGTTGGAAAAAATACCTTTGAACAAATCGATTTAATAGACTGTTCCATGCAACAAAAAAAAACACATTCTTCTCAGCAGAACAGTAACATTTCCAAAACAGGCCACATGGTAACCAATAAAACAAGTTTAGGTACATGTAAAACAACTGAAATTATAGCACGAATATTACCAGATCATAGCAAAATAAAACTATAAATGAATGACAAAAGAAAACACAGGCATTATACAAATGCATGGAAAGGAAACAATAGGTTTACATAAACGATGAAGAAAAAATAAGGAAGTCTCTAGAACTAAATGATAATGCCAGTACAACACATGAGAATTTATTCAGGTTATACTAAAAAGCTACAGTGATACAAGCAGCGTGGTAGTAGTACGAAAACAAACTTAAAGGTCAGCGGCACAGAACAGAGGGTGCAGAGGCAATGCTGAACACATACAGCAGTTTGATCTTTGGTGAAGGGGCCAAAAACATGCTGAAGGAAAGATAGCGTCTTTGAAAAAAGGTATTGAGAAAACTACCTATTACGGCTTGTGTTTAGATAGCCCCCAGGGCCTCGTTCACTCATAAATGGGGCTTTTTGGAGCCGGCTGAATCTAGGGGTGTGTGATACCAGGATTAAGGGTGTGTGGTAATAAATTAGTACACTGACCAGAGTTAGAGCAGTTCTGGGTGGCACCGCTCGAAGGACCGGAAACCCGGATGGATTAAAAGGGAAAAGTGGGCTGGCCACTTGCTGCTTGCTGTTCATTCCCGTCTACTTGCCACGCCACGGGCTGTTTCTCCTCTGCAATGCCCCTCTGTCACGCTACCCTGCATTAGAAAAGCCAACTATGGACTGAAACTTCTACAAACTGTAAGCTGACATAAAACTTTCCTCCTTTAACTTTGGGTATCAGGTATTTTGTCTCAGCCATGAGAGAAGTACCAAAACCCTAGCTATTCATATGCATAAGATTGAATCTCGAGCCATATCTTTCACTGTGTACTAAACTTAAGTCATTATCGATCAAACATCCGAATGTTAAAACAGAAATCTTACAGCTGTAGGCATAGCCAAGGACTTTCTGAACAGAATCCCAGTTGCACAAGAAATAGCATGTAGAATCGACAAATGAAACATACCAAATTAAAAAATTTTTTCAGCACAGAAAAAGAAAAACCAACAGAGTGAAAAGAAAGCCTACAGAAAGGGAAAAAATTGCCACCTATTCCTGAGACAGAGGAGTAATATTTAGAATATACAAAGAACTCAAACAAAACTTGGACCCCTCTCCCCACCAAAAAAGACTAAATCAGAAAATGGGCAAATGAAGTCAATAGACACTTCACAGAAGAAAAGTTACAAACGGCCTATAAAGACATGAAGGAATGTTCAACATCAGTGACCATTAGAGAAATGCAAATTAAAACAACACTGATATTTCATCTTGCCCCCAAAAGAATGACTATCATCAAGAAAACAAATGATCACAAGTGCTGACAAGGATATAAGAAAAAGGAAAACTTCTGCACTGCTCCTGGGAAAGAAAACTAGTACAACCACTATGGAAATCAGTATGGAGAGTCCTCAAAAAAAAAAAAAAACTAAAACTACAAATTCCATTTGACTGAGGTGTTCCCCTTTAATACATTTTCCCCAAATAGTTAAAGATATATTATAGTGATACATGCATGTCCATGTTTACAGCAGCACAATTCCTACATAGTAGCTAAATCTTGAAAGCAACAGATGAATGGATAAAGAAAATTCTGTATTTACACACCGTGGGGTGCCACTCTGCTATAAAGATAAACTTGAGTCATGTATAGGAAAGTAGATGCACCTTGATACCATAATGGTAAGGGAAATAAATCAGATACATGAGCTTAAATATTGCACAGTTTCTTGTATGTGAGAAACCCAAGTTATAAATAAAGAGCAACGTGAAAGACAGATAGTAGGAAGATAGGAGGCCGGGGATGGGAACAGGAAGGAAGGGAATAAAGAAATTAAGAATATATATACACATGTATACATTGCACAAGAAATGTAAGCGTAATGTATTATAGACATGTACTAATTTTTAACAAATGACTGAAACGGATTTTCATGCTGGGGATGGATCTGTTGCTGGGAATGCCTGACCATGTGGCTCATAGGAAGAGTTTGGAAAGATTTGGTGATCTCCTAGTATTGAGAATCCCTAGAATTCAAAAAGCCGAACTTGATGGGTGTTACTGGCCCGAGTTCAGGATGCTGATAAAAATGCAAACTCTAAAGACCAAACTCAGGAGGTTTCACATGAGAACTAGGACTACATTGGCAGTTGGATTCAAGACCCTGTGTGTTATGTCCTGGCAGAAAATTTGTCTACATTTTGCTCAGTTCTGAGATTTTGCAGGAGACTGAGATTAAGCATAGTGGTCTAATTAATCTGACACAGGAAAGTTCAAGGGATCCCAACATTCAGAGTGTGGCATGGGTAATACTTGCCCCTTTTAGAGAGAAATACACTGAGAAACAGGAGCAAACCCATTTCTGTTTCTGCAGAAACGAAGGGTCAATAAAGTTGGCATGGAGGGCAGCGTGGTTGCTGAAAAGATCAGGATGGGAAAGAGGCCAGGCTCAGCTAGTCCCGCCCTAAAATGGCACCCAGCCAAGCACCGTCTCCAGGGGACACTGCAGTTCCTTGGACGGGAGTCACTCACTAACAGTACCCACTGCTTCATTCTACCAGCGCAAGTCTCCCTGGTGGCCTCTGCAGCCACCCACCTTCACCGTGTCTGTGTAGATGAGATCCTCCCCTCTCATGCCACAAGCCAGGAGTCGGGGGAATGTACAGATTGCCCCTTCCTTTTTCTGCCTTAGGGCCTAGCTCTTCATTTTCTCCATGGGTTCTGTTTTCCCTTCAGATATCTCTTGGGTCCCAGGGATCCACCTCCCTCCTTCTCCTCTTCATCAAGTTGCTACCTTCCATTCTGAATCTTGGAAAGGCTGACTTGGTGCTGCTTACCCCTCCACCATCTTCCCCAAAGTCTCTACTTACATATTCTATAAAAATTTTAGTATACTCTCCACTCTATTCTACACTTCCTTTCATTCCCACACAGACTGACGATCTTTTCTTATCAATATGTATAAAGCAATCTCATTCTTCTTTTAGTGGTTGTATAATTTAACTGTCCTATTGAATGATAAGTACTTTTCAAACTTTGGAATCACTTTACAAAAACTATATAAGCATCTGCAGAATAACTTTCCCAAGGTGGCAATTCTGGATCAAAGGAATGTATGTTTATAAGTTATTTTACTTTACTTTTAATTTTAGTTCTGAGGATTGAGCCCAGGGGCACTCTGCCATGATGCTAGTTCTCTGTTATTTTTATTTTGAGACAGAATCTCCTTAAACTGTACATGCCAGCCTGGAACCTGCAGTCCTCTTGCCTCAGACTTCCAAGGAGGTGGAATTACAGGCTTGCACCATAGTGCCCAACTTTATATTCATAATTTTGATACATGTTATAAATTCTCTCGAAAGACATTGTTCTCATTTTAATAGAGGATTGGGGGGGGTACTGGGAATCGAACTCAGGACCTCACATTTGCCAGGCAGATGCTGTGCCACTGAGCTACATCCCTGGCCACTGTTTTCATTTTAATTCCTTCTAGAATATCCTACTCGCCCACCCCACATCTGCCACCTCCCCCAAATCTATTGATGTTACTGTAATTGAATGAAGTATCTGTTTGCCCACCCTTGACCAACATTGTGTTATCAAATTTGGAGGATTTTGGTAACACGGTCGGTAGTTTTATTTATCATTCTTCTTTAATTAATGAGTTTGACATATTTAAGAATTTTATTTTCTAGATGATTCATGTCCTTCGCCTGTTTTTCCCCGGGTTCCTGATCTTTTCTTGCTGTTTGTTCATAGTAATCCTTTACAGCAGAGTCTCACACCAGCACACTAGACACCAGTCCCACAGGGCTGCTGTGTGTCTGACCCGTGGGTCCCAAAGTGACCGATGGAACTGGTGCAGTTTGAGCAGCCCATTCACTACGTGGGCCACAATGTGGAAAGAGCCAGTCCAGAGCCTATTAGGCACAAAGTCTACTTTTGGGTAACACTGTCATGCTTTATCATCTAGAGGAAGTATTTGCCAATTTCCATCTTTGTTAAAGGTTTTTAATAAGATTAGGTATGGAATACTTTAAATGTCTTGTTAGCATGCATATCATGTTTCTAACTTTTATTGTATTAATAAGGTGAAACACATTATTAGATAGTCTTATATTGAGTTATTCTTTCATATGGTAATTTAAAAGTTAAAAATTCATTCTGCTAAAAGATTTATAGCGAATAAGAACTTTCCCTTAGTTCACCTCTTTTCAATGCCTGCTTCTACCTGCTTATTTACTAATTTTTGGTGTAATGTACTGACTTCCTATAATCATAGATGATGACTCTGTATCATAGATCATTAGCATCACCCCCCCTCCAGTAATTCTCACAGTAACATTTTATTACAAAAAAGTATTACATCCCTAATTACACAGTCAATATTTTCATTGTTATTATTAAGCATATATTGCTCACTGCAAAGCCAGGTAGTAGGTATTTATTATAAAATGTAACTAACATTTGCTCAATTCTCCTTCATAATCTCCCTATAAAACTATATTTTACATTTTCTGTCATACCTGCTGTCCCCCTATTGACTGTATGTTACAAATGCTCAGTGTACCAGATAGACACTAATTCTGTGTCCCGCCGAGCTTCCAAGGCCAAGGCTCATTTCCTTAGGCCTCTGCACAGCCGGCATCCAGAGACTTCCGCTTGCCAGTTTCTCCTTATTAAATATTCTGTTCCATGGATCCTTTGTCCTCTTCATTTTTGGTTTGCTTTCCCATGTTGGTGGAATGCGTTATTAGAGTTTACTCTGCATATTCTCATGTCAGCAAAACGTAGGATTCCCCATGTGTCTGAAAATGTTGATATTCTTTGCTCCAATTTAAATTCTAGATTGCAAATAATTTTCCCTCAGAATTTATCATCTACTTTCTAGGGCTATGTGAACCACTTTAATTCTTAATCCTTTTTTATGTGATCTGTTTTCCTTATCTAACTTTTGAGGTTTTTTTTCTTAATCCCTGTTGTTCTGATATTTCATAAAGATAGACTTATTATGGATTGTTGTTTTAATTTGTTCATTAAAATTGTTTTCATAGTGCTAGATACTTTTTATCTTTTATTATCTGAACTATTATGGCCTTCAGTTCCAGCAAATTTTCTTGTATAATTTTTTTCTCTGCATCTCCTTCAAGAAATATTTTTTTCTCTCAAATGGATCACTTAAAGTTCACATCATTTCTTTCCTACTTTCCATTTCTATGTCATGTTATTTTTAAACTTTAGAAGATCACCTCCACTTCATTTCCCAGTTTATCTGTTATACTTATTTCGTGATGATCGTATCAATTTCTTACTATAATCTAATTTTTCTCTGAGAATTAGGCTCTTATTATAGGAATGCAATGTCATTTCCCACCTCTTTGGAAACATTAATTTTATAGTATTTTAAAGTTTTCTTTTCTGTTCCACATAAGATCTTTTCTCTTTTCTTTGCTCCAGATATCTGATAACTGTGCTTGCCCATGTTTTAGTGCAAAGCAGTAAGAAGTTGACTATAAGCTCTAAGTACCTGAAGAAGATTTTGTGAAGCAGTGGCTATCACCTGTGGGTATCTCCTGGTTTCACTGTGTGGAGGATTGGCTGTGGAGAAGCCACCCCCAATCTCACAGGTGCATAGGAGCTGGCCAACCTTCTGTAAGCAGAGGAGGAGGAGAAAGCAAGACAATGCAGATTTTTATTCAACACCCTTTTCTATCCCTACATCCTACTTCCCCAATGTGCCTGAAATGCCCAACCCCAGAGCTGCTTCTGCTTGATCTTTTTCACATAGCACCCCTGCAGCCCCCTGAGCAGAGACCACTCAGGAAAACCGTCTACCCTGGGTGAGGACTGTGGTCCTTTGTTTGCTACCCCAGCTTCCCTTCGGCTTTCTGTGGTACATGATGTTTTCTAGTTCAGGTTTTTCAGGAAGTTTTATGGAATAAAATACCTCGTCTTCCTTTGGTATCTCTGGCTCAGCTTATCTGAGAATGTAGGTTCCTCCTCCATGGAAGTGAGTTCTCATCTCTCATCCGTATTCTGTCTTCCAGCCTGGCACTCTGCCGGTTCCTCTCTCAGCTTCCCAGTACTACTGGACTCAGTCCTTTTATATTACTATGATATCATTTTAGAGTGCTCTTGGGTGGGGAATAGAGAATGACACATGTAGATATTTGATATGTTTTTTTAAACTTTCTCTTCTACCTTCTGCTTAGGTCCAGTTTTTAAATTATGCATATAACATGAGTTGAAAATTTTGCACCTTTTCCCCAAGCTCTAAGAACATTAATACCGCATATTCCTTAGTAGAATAGGTCCAAAAATTATTAGAGCCTTGTGTCCTTTTAAGAGTTAGATTTTTTCACTACCTTTTCCATTTCCCTATGGTCATTGGTTTATTTAGGCTTTCTACTTCTCCTCACGCCTTCTCAAAATTTGATATTTGGAGCTTCTGGATCTACAGATATTATATTTATCTAATTCTTTAATCTGTTTGTTCTATAGCGTAAGATTCAAGGACATTAACAGCACTCTTCACAACAGCCAAAATGTGAAAGAAGCCCAAATGTTCATTGGGAAATAAATGATCCATATATCCATAAAATGAATATTATTCAACCTTAAAAAGAAATTCTGTTAACTGATATAACATGGATCAGCTTGAGGACATTATACTGAGTGAAGTAAGTAAGTCTGTCACAAAAGGACAAGCACCATATTATTCTACCAGTATGAAGGACCTAAGGCACTCAAATTCATACAGACAGTTTTCCACGGCTGGTGAGTAGGAAGAATTGCACATATTTTGCTAAAATTAAATCTGTAACAAAACACATATAAGATTTTTTATCATGGTCAGGCATGGTGGCTCACATGTGTAATCCCAGCACTTGGGAGGCTAAAGCACGAGGATCCTTGTGAGTTTGAGGACAGCCTAGGCCACCTAGTGAGTTCAAGACCAGCCTGGATTACATAACAAGATCCTATCTCAAAAGAAAATTATTTTCTGTCCCTATCTTTGCATCTTTAATTATATAGTTCAATGGCATAAAGTACAATCATATTGTGTAGTCATCACCAACATTCAACCACAGAACCTTTCCATCCTGCAAAACCAAAACTCAGTGCCCCATAAACAGCTCCCCAATTCTTTCTCCCCAGCCTTAGGGTGAGTCTCGCTGTGTTGCCCAGGTGGAGCTCAAACTGGTGGTCCTTCTGCCTGAGTCTGCTGAGAAGCTGGGATTACAAACACATGCTTCCATGCAATCCCAGCTACTCAGGGGGCTGAAGCGGAAGGATCACCTAAGAAGAAAGAAAGGAAAGAAAGGAAAGCAAGAAAGAAAGAAAGAAAGAAAGAAAGAAAGAAAGAAAGAAAGAAAGAGAAAGAAGAAAGAAAATATTTTTGCTGTGATTATTTGACTAATTATTTCTCACATTTAGTTATTTAGTCCTTATATGAAAAAATTTTTATTTTAAATTTATAAAATGTCTACTTGGTGCTTTTTCTAAACTGACTCTTTTCATTTTGTAGCAACCAATCGTAAGCCGTTAGTGATCTTTATTTTAAGGTATGTTTCCATCTTCACTGTTTCCTTAGAGGATGAGCCTTCCCCTCCTCCTTTCACAGCGTTTGTCTTTCTGGATCGTCTGAAGGATTCTGTACTTTCCTTTGTGTCGGGGATTCCCTCCTGGCCTGGTGGAGGTTGAATCTTACCTGCATCTTGCTCTTGCTGATGGTGGGAGTGTCTTCAGGGTGCAGAATGTCACCCTGGTTAGGTTTAGTGGCCTCTGGGGCACTCCTTTCCTTCTGTGTCACAAGCCTTCACTCTCATTACCCAACTCTGTTATTGCGTCTTGCTCTTTAGCAGAAGTTAAGATCAGGGCAAGGAGTGGCCTACCCAGCCAGTTTCCCAATTAATCACCCTGAAGTGAGCCCCAGGAGTCCCATCTGAGCCTCTGTTTTTATCTAAAGACTCTGGGCTGAGGCCTCCTCACACTACTAGTCTGCATCATCGCCTTTTCCTGGGAGGTCCCGGGGTCTGGATTTTTCTTTTTCTCATTTTTCCCATCTTCAAGAATTATCTTCTGTCATTACACACCAGTGATACTCAACCTTATTTTTAGTGCTGTGATAGCTGAGTGTTGGGTCCATTTCTTGTCCTACAATTGTTCTTCATAATGCCTTTTTTTTTAAAAGCCTGAGTAGGAAAACATTTCTTCTTAGGTCAACACCAAGCTGGTATATCGCATGCTTTTGAACACTGCTGAATAGTTCTCCACACTCAAGTGGGACCCACTGAGTCATTCACAGCCACATGTGCCCAAACGGACAAAAGGGACCCTTAGGACCAGGCAAAGGTGCTTGTCTCCACCAGCTGCTAGGTAAATGAAGCCTGCCAGTTATGCACACCATACTCTCACAAGCACTTCCCCAGGAGTGTGGAGAGGCTGCTGTGTTCTGCCACTCTGAGAGGAAACACTGGCAGTTTTGATACCAATGCCATAAAGAATCAATGCACAGCAATGGGTAGAGAGGGACATAAGGCATCCTTTTGTTTAGCAGCAATTAGTACATTCCGGTAAAGCCAGTTCTGGGCAGGGAGTAGAGGGAGTAGCCACAAAATGGCCTTTGTCCGAACTCCCATAAAAAAATTCCAGCCAGTGGGCGTGAACACAGACACAGTCCAGAGAGTCGATTGTAGATGTCCTGGATCTTGGCTTTGACAGTGCAATTATCTCAGGAATTCAAGGACCGCAGTCTATTGAAGGAGGAGGGAAACAAATACTTCCCTGAGAAAAGGTACCACTTTCAAAAGGAGTTGATTTTATAGTTGAGGCCTTATTACTTACTGAAGACTTGATTTTTAGAGTTGAGGAAGTTTTTTTGTTTTAAACAGCATACAGATGTAGCCAAAGAAAGACGGTTTTCCCTCTTGGTCTAGCTCCCACGTCTATCCCTAGATCCCTCACTCATACATAGGATTATGTTGGCCACTTTGACTCTAAAATAATAATCTTAAAACTGTGTTACAGCTTTGGAATTATATGTGTAAAACTTGTTCACTAGGTAGGTGTAATTATCATGTTAGAACTTCAAAAAGCGATGATTCAAAAATTTAAATTACTGGATAAAGTTTACACAACAGTATTGAACTTCTTTTAAACAATCTACCTGCATTACCTAGACACCAGAGCTATCATCTATGTTGCTTGCTGCTAAGAGGAAATAATGGCACAGTAGGGAGGCTGTCCAAGTTCTAATCTTGTCTTGTTTGCCTAAAGATGACCACATCTCTGTGCTATACGTTCCTCAGCTTTACAATGGACACCATGACAATCTTTTTGTAGAATTCAGGGAGCATGAAGTTGTGGCATGATCAGAACGAACAATGCCAACCACTTAGGAGATGATACACGAACCTGTTTTGATTTTTGTCAAGATTCACAAAGGAAGAGTCTATCCAAGATCAGCAGCATATGCTTTGACATTTTCAGCTGGGAAGTATTTGAACTGGTACATTTGATTGTCATGTTTGGTTAATTATATGCATTAAGAAGGTAGCTGGTCAGATGAATGGTGTGACTTTTTGACTACTTAGACATGAACGGACTCAGATATCTTAAGTAAAAACTTACCAGAGAACAGAGTAGAGAAATTAAGCAGGGGATACTCTAATCTTCCTTTTCTTTTCTTTTCTTTATTTTTTCCCCAAGGAGATAGGATTTGTTCTGTAGGTTTATCTAAAAGATAGTGTGGTAACAATTACTTTAAATGCAAGTCATGGGACCTAGACCAAGGGCTACCTCATTCACTAACCAGTTGCCTTCATTTCCTTATCTGTTAAGATAAGGAAAATAGCTGAATTCCCAACTAGGTCTTCTTATAGTCATTCTGGAGCTTTATTTCCTTGTAAAAACTAGTCATTATTTATCTCAAATCCAGGCTCCAGCTACCTACCATAAAAGTGATGATTAATAGTGCTATAATTCTAGGTTGAACTCAAAAGGTAGGAGCAAACCTTTGCAAAGTAATATAATAAAGTGTAGTTAGACATACTTGCATCCTTCTTAGGCAGTGAGTTCCCTTTTTGGCCTACTACCGAATACTTTCTTTTAGTTTCATCTCTAATGATTTATGTCCACTGGACTTTGATAGATAGTCTAATTTTTATGAAGTTTGGATGTGCTACAAGTGGAAGAATGGGAGCAGGGTGTGAGTTTAATCCCTGCCCTAGAAACTTTCTCTCTGTTCTGCCCCAACCCATCTGAAATGATTCAGAATGTTGTGACCACCATCATAGCTATCACTCTGGCTACCATGTCCTAGGTGCTTAAAACATCCTTACATTATTCTCCATTCTTCCATCCTATTTTACAGTTTTCTTTGTACTTAAACTTTCTATGACACTCGGGATTACACCCAGGGTTCCTTGCATGCCAGGCAAGTGCTTTTCCACTGGGATACATACCCGGCCTCTATAATGAGACACTTAAATACTGCTGAAGTTAATTATTTTGATGGCTACTTTGATGATATAAATATGATTGACTCATTATTTTCTTGACATTTTCATCATCTGTCTACTGCTTGATGTATGATTCTCTTTAAGGTACTTTACTTATCAGTCTGTACTCCCATATCAGTACATTAACATTCACAGGTTCAACCAACTACAGATCTAAAATATTCAGAAAAATATTGCTCTTTTATTTTCTTGTCATAATTGCCTAAATAATACGATATAACAAATATTTCCATAACATTTACATTGTATTAGGTATAAGTAATCTAGAGATGATTTAAAATATATGGGAAGATATGTTCAAGTTATATGAAAGTGTTACATTATTTTATAAAAAGGACTTGATGAGCCAATGATGTATAATTACATGAAAAATGAAACTTGAGCATCCCTGGATTTTGGTATATGGAGGGAGTCCTGGGCCAATTTTCTGTGAATGCCAAATACGTTGTTGATTCATTAACATATTTAAACCATTACTATAACTCAAGCCTATACAAAGTATAGCTAACACAAGTGTTTTCTCTGCAAGGTACATCACAGCCCCCTTAAAGAACTCTATCCAGCATTTCAGCACTACACTTAAAGGTTCACTCTAAAGTACAAAATCGTCAACCAGAAAGGTAAAATATATGATGCTTAATATACTTGAAAAGTATAAGGATTGGGAGCCAAAGGACAAAGGTGGACCACCACCTGATTCTAATGTCAATGATTTCTTGCTACTCTGAAACACCAAAAGAAAATTAATTGGAGGCTTCACACATAAATATTAATGACTTGATAAACTTACAAATAAAGAATCCACAAATAGTCAGCCATGGTGGTGAACTCCTGTAATCCCAGCACTTGGGAGGCTGAAGCAGGAGAATCATTTGCAAGTTCTAGACCAGTCTGGGCTACAAAGTGAGCCTAAGGCCAGCCTGAACTGCATGGCTAGACCCTGTCTCAAAAAAAAAAAGAACGAAAAAAAAAAGAATCCACAAATAAACAAGATCAACTGCTGCAATTGTAAAAACTACTGTGTATAAGAAGGCAGAACAACACACAAATTAAGAAACTTTTAGGGTTAAGTTACCTAAATTCAAATGCTGCTCTACCGTATGCAAAATGGGAAAATTCTCCATTATATACTGGTATTATCATTTGCAAAACTGGACCAATAAAAGTTAACTAGCTTTTGGGGACGACAAATTATAACTTGAGCTAGAGGACATTCGAGGCTGTCCTGGTCCTGCCCTGTAAGTTGGACTGAAACAGAAACTTTCCACTTTCTCCCAGCCACAGCTAAAGCCCTGTGGCTAATGACACTGTGGCTCTCACAGGGCAAGGTAAGACCTGCTAAGGATGACAAGGATCTTTAAAGCAGTGTAGTAGCAGTAGTAAAAGTTTCGCTTGGGGAAAACACAGTTTCCTTATTGATCTGTGTCTCATTCTTACAAGATAGCTTTGTTCTTTTAGTAGCCCACCCACCATAATCACCATTACGGTTCCCGGAATCACTCACTACCCCTACCCTCCCTGTGCACTGGCTAATAAAAATAGCAGAGTCTTTGTCTTTTCCCATCCTGAGGCATTGACCTCCAGCCCTCCTCATATGCATTGCTAATTGTCTCTCTCTCATTTCACCCTTGATGTATCCCTCATACAGGAAGTTGGGGCTCTTGGCCAGGTCCTGGCAGTTAGTGCATAGAGTTGGTGTAAGAATTAAAGAATTAAAATACACGAAGTATTCAGAAAAGTACTTGACACACAGTAACTGTTGGAGAAGTATTAAGGCAGTTTTCTCATCTCCCCTCCCAGCTGACTTTCCTTAAGAGAGATAAAGAAAGAAGAATGATTCCAAATAAAGGATCCAATTCTGGATTCACAAACTAGAAAAGGTAGAAGCAATTCCACCATTTTCATCTGACAAAGAAAAATTAAATAAAGTAATGTAGTGTTCAGTGGGATAATAAATATGTACTCCTGTTTCTGAAAGTTTCTGAGATAGCTATACTTTCACTTTTGTAATCATTTACTTCCTTCCACCTGACTTTGAAATTTCATTTGCTTTGTATGAAGCTAAATGTTCTGCCACTAGAAGAGTAAAAAACAGGAATGAGGCTAATGTGCATACAACTTGTGGCAATACCATTTTGGTCCAGAGAAGTATGATTCATTGTGTTCTATGTGGCTGTTTAATCTCTAGATAGATCTTCAATAATACACCTATCTTACAGTCTGGACTCTAGCAGAATTGCCTTCCAGTGGCTGTTCTACATCACAATTCCATTTTCCTAGAGTGTAAACTTCTTTATGAGGTTTGTGTATGTAAACTGTATGTGTAATATATAACAAGAGACAAGTTGAGAAATGGGAGACAAGAAAAATGAAAAGCAACCTCATTAATTGTAATTTTAAGGACTAGTTAGTAACAATGATGTTGAATTTTAAGTGTCCTTTCCTCTAAAAAAAATTGGGTTCTTGTATAATAAAGTTGAGTGCATGGAAGTAAAGAATAGAATGATAATTAGCAGAGATGAGGTAGAAAAGAAATAATGAGTTGATCAAAGGGCATAAAGTTTCACATGGATTGAAGGAATAAGTTTTGAGCAGCAGGATGACTGTAGTCAACAATAATGTATATTTCAAAATAATAAGAAAGTATGGTCTTAGAGAGTAACTCAACAGTAGAGCACATGCTTAACATACATGAATGTGTTTGGGCACTGTCAAGGTGTCTCTAGTCACTTCCTCTGGCTGGGAGGAAATACATTTGAATATAGTAGTTCCTGGTGATACTATTCAGTAGTCATGGAGACTTGAATACTTTATGCCTTCATTTTCCTAATGCACATAATAAAGATACCAACAGCCCCATATAGCATGGTTACTATAATTGGAAGAGCACAAGCAAAGTTCATGGCAGACAGCACGTGCTCAGTACAAATGCTAGTTTTTATTATTACCATTAGCCTTCCGGGGTTCACTGTGGATG
This sequence comes from Dasyprocta punctata, assembly GCA_004363535.1. Classification (NCBI taxonomy): domain Eukaryota; kingdom Metazoa; phylum Chordata; class Mammalia; order Rodentia; family Dasyproctidae; genus Dasyprocta; species Dasyprocta punctata. Next base: position 129,914 of record RJWM01000945.1, read on the forward strand.
GTGAAGCTGAATTTCTGACCCTACCCAAGAAGTTGGGTAGCTGGAGTATCCAAAGTCCTCTGTTGGGAAAATAGTGTGGGTTTATCCACAACAGACAGAACTGACTCTTAATCAGATAAACTTTTATCTGAATAAAATATCCCATCAGGCTCAGCAATCTCTCCTCATGAAAAATCATCAAACTATTCCAAATGATACAAAAAATCTTTTCCCAAATACACTAGAAGTTATACTAGACATATAATTTGAGTGTTTTTTATTACAAAAATGATATTAGTTAGAAGATAATTGAAAATGCAAATAAATGATAACAAACAAACAAAATACTAAAGGCCAAAATCCATCCACAACTGTCCTCTAGATAGCCAATGTCAACATGCCTGCATATGTATATCCTTTTTCTGTGATTATCCATAATGTAAACCTATCACAAAAATGTGATCAAATGGCTGCGTCACTGGTGTTATTTTATTTGATGATTGTATCTTTTCCTTGGCGGCTGCCATCAGCTTTCTTAACACTTGTCAGATTTTCCTGACCCAGTCAGGTTGACATCATTATAACCACTTTACAAATGGGAAAATTAATGTTTGGGGAGCAGAGCTGAACTTTCCAGAGTCCACAAGCAGCAGAGCCAGGCCTCAACCCAGGTGCCAAAGCCTGTTCTGCAATCCAAACTCTCTGCTTCTGCCATACCGTTTACAGCGGCTACGCTGTGCATCTATTTTATACCCTGCAACAGAATCATAAATTATTATGCCAGACTAAGTTTTTCCACTAAGATAAAAAATGTGGCATATATTTATATCTTTATATAGTCTTTGGTTATTTTCATACAAAAAAGTGTTTCTAGAAGTCAGATTGCTGAATTAAAAGATTGTGCATTTTAAAGCTAATGATAAATAATACTATATCGGTCTTCAAAAACAATGTACCATTAAAAGCCCTTCATTTCCCTCTCCTTCACTGTACAACTATTTTAATTGATAAATATTTATTATAATATGTTAACTGACAAGTACTTATTAAGCACCTATTTGAGTCAAGGCTTTGATTAAGCATAGTACATTTATATGTTTTGGGTTATTATTATAATAGATGGAGAATTATGTATTTGTTAAGTATTTATCATCTAATAATCTAAGAAAAGGGTGGATCCCAGGTAAGAGGAAATAGATGCCCAGTGAGGTCAGCAGCATGCCCAAAGCCATGCGGTGGAGGAAGGGCAGAGCTAGGATCAAAACCAGGTCCTCTGGGCTCCGAAAGCAGTGTCCTGGCTCTTTTATCCCCTAATCAGCCAAGTTACAAAGTTCATTTGGGGAATTTTCTGCAGTTTCTTGTGCCCACCCCATAAGCCACATATTTTGAGCGGACCATTAAAGGGAAACAAGTGGAAGAGCTGATGGAAGAGAAATTTGCAATAGCCGGTTCTTCCAGAGCTTCAAGACTAACTTGAGTGCTGTGAATCTCCTAATTTTTCCTGCCTGTGAAAAGTCAGCATCAGATACAAGCCCAAGGGATAGCTGTACAGTCCCTTTTCAAGTGATATTGAAACCGAAAGCATTGGCATCAAATCATCCATTTTAAAAACATGGAAGCAGAGGACCTGAGGAAAAGGCTGCCTTGCCCACTGTCTTAGTTACTTTCTCATCACTGAGACACCATACCTGACAGTCGCAAATTAAAATTAAAAGTTCAGTTCATAGAGGTTTCAGTCTATAGTCAGCTGGCTCCAAGGACGAGTGGCATAGCAGAGGAAAAAGAGCTCATGGCATAGTGGAGGGAAGCAGAGAGGGATCAAGGGAGAAGGGAGAGAGATAAAATATTCCAGGCCACAACCCCAGTTACCCACTCCTCCATCCAGACTTCATCGCCCAATATCACATTTAGCTATAAACTCAAGGCGGGGGCCTCTAGCTATAAACCGTAACACCCAGTGTCAGGTGTCAGTGACAATAGCAAAGGGACCAGAACTCAGGTTTCTTAATGCACAGACCTGCTCTTATCTCATACACTTTTTCCAAACAAGACTGCATAATTATTGATCCTTTCCGCAAGCATCTGGAGCCCTCCGTCATTCCATGGGTCCTGAGTCAGAAGGAAAGGCACCGTCCCTTCTTGAGCATCTATCTCTCACCCTTTTCTCTACCTCTCACCCTTCACTATCCTGCTCATTTAATTACAACCTTTATGAAAAAATACCATCAACAAAGCAAAGTAACAAGCAAAATATTCACAATTCATATGCAGAAACATACGTAATTATTAACTAATAAGTAGGTTATACAAACTTCAAAAAATAAATAATTCCATGGGAAAATGGAGATAAACAGGCATTTTAGGAGAAATAAAAATAGCCAATCACTAATAAAAACACAAACAGCCAATCCACTAATAAGAAGTGACGTCTCACTCATAATTAAATATAGTTCACAATAACAGCAATTATTAAAGACAAATAGTAAAAATGGTAGTAACAAAATAATGATATGTCATTTTAAATAAAATTAGCATATGTTCAGGAGATATTCATTCATTTTTGGCTTCTTCTGACTTCCTTTCTGTATCATCCCAGTAACATAGAAGGAAATGTTTCCCATTATTTGCTATACTAATTAAACAATTTAATCTCCCTTGTCTGAATTCTCATCAAATGAATTAAAAGGTTTATTTTTCTCCTGGAAGAAAAATGAAATCCAGTTACCATAAAAAAGATGTTTTCTGGGCAACAAAGACAGGCAGAGGACATCACAATCCCTGACTTGAAATTATACTACAAGGCTACTATGATAAAAACAGCATGATACTAGCAAGAAAGAAAGAAAGAAAAAGAAAAAACAGATGATCAATGGAAAAGATGAGAAGATACAGAAACAACTCCAAACGCACTAACCCACCCACCTTATCTTTGAAAAGGGGGCCAAACAGGTTCACTGAAAGAAAGAAAGCCTCCTAAATAAATGGCACTGGAAAAACCAGCTTCCCACATGCCGAAGACTAAAACTAGATCTGTGCCTATTACTATACACTAAACTAAAATTGAAATGGATCAAAGATCTAAATATTAAAACAGAAACATTAAATCTTCTGGAAGAGAGAACAGGTAAAACTCTTGAGACATAGGTGTAGGCAAAGATTTCATGAACAAAATCCCAGTTACAGAAGAAATACTACACAGAATCAACATTTGGGATCTTATCTTATTAAAAAGCTTTTGGACAGTGTATTGGTGTGATCCTATGTTCTCCCTAAGGTCTTATGTAATTTGGACGGGGCTGAGTCTGGTATTTGTGATTGTTTGTTGTCTTGCACTGGGATTGGTGATGTGAATGCTGCACCCACCCAGGGGTGGAGACGACATGCATTATAAGGGAAAGAGGAAAGCACGTCTCTTTTTCTCTCTTGCTGGGTTTGCGCACCTTGCTGTTCAGCAGCCACCATGAATGGCGGCTTTACCATGCCATGCTGCCTTGGAGTCAACTAAGTATGGACTGAAACTCTTGAGAAACTGTAAGAAATAAATCTTTCCTTCCCTAATTGTGGGCGTTAGGTATTTTGTCTCAGGAACAAGTGAAAAGTAACTAAGACAGACAGCAAAAGAAATCACCAACAGAATGGAAAGTCAATCTATAGAGTGGGAAAATTTTTTAACCAGTTGTTCCTTAAAGGACTAATATCTAGAACATACAAAGAATTGAAAAAAATCAGACTCTCCCCAAATTTAAAGACTCAATCCAAAAATGGGCATCTGAGATGAATGCACATTTCTCACAAACAACAAATACGTATTTGAAAAAAAATATTCAACACCATTGGCCATTCGAGATATGCAAATTAAAACAACACTAGATTCCATGTCATCCCAGAAAGAATGGCTGTTATCAAGAAATTAACCATAACAAATGCTGGCAGGAATGTGGGAAAAAAGGAACCCTTCTCCACTGTTGGTGGGAGTGTAGACTGGCTAAGCCACTGTGGAAATCAGTGTAGAGAGTCTTCAAAAAGCTACAACTGGAGATTCCATTTGGCCCAGGTTTCCTCTTCTTGATATCTTCCCAAAAGAGCTGAAAGCATCCACAGCAGTATGCGCACACCCATGCTTACAGAAGGAAGTTTGTAAATTTTGGAAACAACCCAAATGCCCATCATCTGAGGAACAGATTTTTTTAAATATGGAGGGTTTTTTTTATCCACTTGAGACATTTCTAGGTAAATGGATCCACCATGAAACCATTCTGTCAAGTGAAATAAATTGGACAAACACATAAATATCTCATCATCTCTCTAATGTGAGAAACTGAAAGTGTGAATAAGAACCAAAATGTATAATGTACATTGTGGAATAGGAAGAAATTGTTCAAAAGCAAAGGGGAAGTTAGGAGGGGGAGGGGAAAAGAAGGAAGGAAAAAGAAAAAAATGAGAAAAGACGGACAAAATGGAAACAAAGCTTTGTAAATAAGGAGGGGAAGAGGGGAAAAAAGGATGGAAAGAGAATGAGAAGAAAAGAGGAGTCGAAACATATCATGTACAGGTAAAAAATCCCTATCATAAATATGATCATTATGTGTATCTAAATTATACCAATAAATTTAATAATAAAAAAGAAAAGATACTTTCTTGAAATGTATCTTGCCTAGCCACAGACTAAGAGAAAGTATTTACAACGCGTACATATATTCAACAAACAATTTGTATCTCAATGTATACCAGACTTACAACTTCAGAAGAAGACAACCATTTTTAAAAACGGGCAAAGTATTTTCAGAAACATTTGACCAAAGTAGACACACAGACATAAAAACACATGAAAAGATATTCAACATCGTTAGCCATTAAGAAAAACAAAAGCTATGATGAGCTTTCACTTCACATCCACTAGAATATCTACGACTAAGAAGACTGACATGTCAAGCACTGGCAAAAATGTAGAGCAACTGGAACTTTCAAATATTGCTGGTAATAATGTTCAATGGTACAATCACTTCAAAAAACAGTTGGCAGTTTCTTGAGTTAAATATGCTAAAATAATGGATAGATAAAGAGTAGAAACTGGGAGAAAATATTTGCAAATTACATATCTGGCAAAGGACTAGCATCTAAAATAAATAAAATTCTCAAAATTCAAAATTAAGAAAGCCAACAATCCAACCAGAAAATTGGCAAATTATATGAACAGGCACTTAATTGGATCAGGCAGACACATGGCACGTAAGCACACAGAAAGATGTTCAAAATCACTAGCTATTAGACAAATTCAAGTTAAAACCACAATAAGGTATCACCACATACTTATCAGAATAGCTGAAATGAAAAACAGAAAGTAAGAATGTGGAGAAACTGGATTACTCACATTGCTGGTGTAAACATGAAATGGTGCAATCCTTTTAAGACATAATTTCTTTTAAAACTAAAAAGTACCTAACATATATGCAGTGACTGAACCCTCGAACTCTATTCCAGAGAAATGGAAACCAAATTTACACAAAAAATCTGCATACAAATGTTCATATCGGTTTAATTCATGATAGTCAAAATGGAAAACAACTATAGACCTTCAATAGATTAGTTACTGAACACATTAAGGTAAATTCATACCATGGATTACTTCTCAGTGACACTCACCTTCAAAGACTTTCTGGGGAATTACACTAAGTGAAAAAAGTCAATCCCAAAAAGTTAAGTAATGTTAGATCCCAATTATATCATAGTCTTGCAGTAATGAAAGAAGAGATTAATGGTTTCTAGGGGCTAAGGTCAGGCTACATGTGGAGAAGGGGGGTAAGTATGGATACAAATGGGCACCACTAAAGATTTTTATGGTGATAGAACCATTTTGTACCATGGCAGAGGTGACAGATACACAAACACACGCATGTGATAAAATTGCATAGCCCTGGACACCCATAAATGCACACAAATGAGCACAAATACAGCAGGGGAAATTTACACCTCAGTGTACTACAGTGCTGTTAATATCCTGATGGTAATAGTGCATTGTATTTTTCAAAATGTCACTATCAGAGGAAAATAAGATATTATTTGTTACAACTGTATGAATCAGTAGTTTTCTAAAAATTAAAAATTTAATTTAAAAAAATTTTTAAAAAGTTAATATATGACTTAGCCATTGTATGTCTAGGCATTGATCCCAGAGCAATGAAAGCGTATGCATAAAAACTTGTAACGAAATGTTTATAACAGCCAAAAATAGCAAAGAACAACCAACCCAATGCATCTTGGTCTGGAAACAAAAACTGATAAACAAATTGTGGTATATCTGTACAAGGGAAGGTTATTCAGCAATAGAATGAAATATTTCTATACACAACACATGAGTAAATTTTAAAATAATTACTCCAGACAAAAAGAGAGAACCTGTTGTCATCTGTGATTCCTTTAGTATAAAATTCTAAATAAAACAAACAAGCATGTAGTGAAAAAAAGTAGATCTGTACTTCCTTGGGGACAAGGTTGGGGCATGAAAAAGTAAAGGGATAGAAATAACAAAATGTGTGTCACAGCACCTGCCTGGCAAGTGTGAGGTTGTGAGTTCAATTCCCAGTACCAAAAAAAAAAAAAAAAAGAAAAAAGAAATAAAATGGGACAAGGAAATTTGGGGGTGTAAAGGATGTGTTGATTATCTTATTGTGGTGATTATTTCATAGATACATGCATATGTATATGTATATATATGCATACATGTATATGTAAAAAATCACAGAATTATTTATCATGTTATTTATACCTCCACTAAGCTATTAAAAGTCAACAGTATCAACAACATACCTTGCCTTGAATTTCCCAACTCACTTATCTACCTCACATTACCTTTATTCTTTCTGTAATCTCCCACAGCTCTTCACAGCTTTTTTACTTGTTAAAGTCATTGCATGATTTTTCGTGTTTCTATATCTTCCTACAAGATCCTCTTGGAAGCGTGAATAAAAAGAATAGGAAATAATAATAATAAAGTCATCCCAACAACTGAAGTCAGAGAGGGCCACAGACACTATCATTAGTCATGCAGAATGAAATGCAAATTGACAGCGCTGGAGGATCTGTGTAAGAACCGAAGCATCCTGGTCCATGCTCTTTCCACTGCTCCTCATGAACCAGGGGAGAATATTTTTCTCCCCCATCCCACATCCCTTAGCCTCAGCCCAGAGATCATGGAATTGTTAAAACCTTCAATCTAAATTGAAATGATTCTCAAGGGAAGAAAGTTGATCGTTCAATTGGATAAGAGTCTGAGTGAGTCATTGGGCCAAATTTGACAAGAGGAGGGGATCAGCACATGAAGCGTGGAGAATACCCACGTGCGGGCGCTCTGAGTTCCCAGGCCTCTGCCTCCGAATCAGGGTAAGTCCAGTCTTGTCTTCTCTGGAGCGATCATCCTATCTCTGAGAAATAAAATCAGTGAGGGCTCTTGGTGAAACTACCTTCACCCACTCAGTTTTATCAGAAAGCTCTGCCTCGGGAGTGGGGAGGATCTGAAATGTTCTTTGTGCCACTATCTCTCTCAGAGGCAATAAGGCTTATACAACAGAATTCAAGCATCAAATTCTGTTTGCAAATCTCCTTTGCCTTGCCACAGCTCACCCACCTCTGCCGAAAGGCAAGCCTGGCACGCCACGGCTCACGACCTCCTCCCTTCTGGGCAGTGTATAGAATCTTAAGTGGTATTAAGTATATGATCCAAATGGATTCTCCAGAGTTCTCAAGTGGGGTTAGGATGGCAAAAACTACTAGTTGACTATAGTAACCTTTCCCTCACCGGAAGTAAAGCAACTCTTTTTTTTTTTTTTTTTTTTTTTTTTTTTTTTTGAGGCAGCATCTCACTATGTAGTATAGGTTGGCCTTGAACTTGCTTGTGTAACCCAGGCTGGCTTGGAACTCACAGTGATTCTCCCGCCTCAGCCTCCCAAGTGCTGTGATTGCAGGCATGTGCCACCACCCCCAGCTGGGAATAGAACAACTTTTGCGATTAGGTGTGGCCAGGAAACTAAGTTCTGACCACAAAAATGTGAGCAAGAATGCTGTGCAGGACTTCCCGAAGTAATCCTTCATGATGAGCTGCCTTTGGTGAAGAGAAGCGTCTCTCCCTTCCTGTTGCCTGGGTGCGGACGTCTTAGTTAAGACTTCTTTAGCCGCCTAGGACTGGACAGAGAAAACCACCTGCGGAAGGTGACGGAGCAGAAGGTAAGAGCCGGGCGTCCTCTGCCCGTCAGCCTTCGCGCCAGCCTGAACTGCCCACTGCTGGATGTTCTCAGGTGTAAGAGAAACCAGCTTCAGTTCCCTGTGTGACCCTGTTTCTCTGAGGGCTCCCACTGCTGCCTATGATACCAACTTCAAAGCAGTTGCTCTTCTCTGCTCCCAAACACTTCTGTGGCTTTCTGGATTCTCTTAGGATTATCTCTCTATATTCTCATTCCTTCACTTGACTATGAATTTGGTAAGAGAAGACTCCATATTTTAGCGATTTTCAAATGCCTCTTACCCTCCTGCCTGGCACACGCCAACTATTGTTCAATTATTTTTAAATATTGAAGGAAACAATTTCTGAGACAAAATTCAAATGCTAGCTGGAATTAAAATGCCCTCTGTTCATTGCCCTGGGGGTAACTATTGCTCCTCCACGGATGATTCATGGTGATGACCCCAGAGCTTTCCTTACTGATAAATTCAACTGGCTTGGACCAGAAACCCGGGTGAAAAATCGCCATTGTTGGCTCTCCTCCCACCCACCCAGGGTCTTCCCCCTCACTTGCCGATGACAAAATCAAGGCTTTGTTCAGGCAAAGTGCACTGTTATATTTCTGACCTCTCAAATCCCAACCAAAACTCTAGGAATGGCATAAAAAACAAGTCCCCATGTTCCCATTATTCCTTGCATTTCCAAGTCAATATTTATCTAAAATATCCAAACACTGCTTTAGTAACTTTCTCTCTCAGATTTAGTATGCTTTCCTATCAGTGCACATCCAACATTTCAATCTCTTGATTCGTTACTATCCTGTTTTCTATAAATAAAATAATTGAATAAAAAATATTCATTGGGCATCCAATAAGTGATGAACACTGTGCAAGCGATGGAGCATGAAGACAAAAACATGGCTGCAAGTCGGGTTTCTCCGAGAGACGGAAGTGAACGAGACACGATTCGGACAGCACTGTAACGCGGCAACAGACCAAACAAGCTGGTCACCTTAGGGAAGGAAACCAAAACTCTTCTGAAGCAGCTGGGAGACCCTCACAAAGACAAAATCACTAAACAACATGCAAACTGCATGGGAAGTGTTTCAAAGAATTGACAACTGGGATCTCATCTTCTTAAAAAGAAATCACCAACAGAGTGAAAAGAAAACCCACAGAGTGGGAAAAAATTTTAGCCAACTGTCCCTCAGACAAAGGACTTCTATCTAGAAGATACAAAGAATTGAAAGAAATCGGGTCCCTCAAATTCAAAGACCCAGTTCAAAATTAGGCATCTGAGATGAATACACACTTCTCAGATGAAGAAATACAAATGGCAACTAAATATATGAAAAAATGTTCAACATCACTGGTCATCCTGAGAGATGCAAATTAAAACAACACTGAGATTCCATCTCACTCCAGAAAGAATGGCTGTCATCAAGAAATCAAAGGGCTGGGAGTTTGGCTCAGCGGCTTACATGCCTGTCAGGCAGGTGCTAGGTTGTGAGTTCAATCCCCGGTGCCACAAGGAAAAAAAAGAAAAGAAATCAACCAATAACAAATGCTGGAGGGGCTGTGAGGAAAAAGGAACACTTCTCCACTGTTGCTGGGAGTGTAGACTGGTGCAACCACTGTGGAAATCAGTGTGGAGACTCCTCAAAAAGCTAGGATTAGAGGTCCCATTTGACTCAGCTACTCCCCTTCTGTCTATTTTCCTAGAAGAATTAAAAACATCCTACCACAGTGATATATGTGCACCCATATTTATAGCAGCACAGTTTGTAATAGCTAAATCTTGGAAATAACCCAGGCACCCAACAACCAAGAAATGGATAAAAAAGATTTTTTTATATAATGGAGCACTACTCAGCCATAAAGAAGGATAAACTGCTAACTTTTGTAGGTAAATGGATGCAATTTGAGACCATACATGTAAGTGAAATAAATCGGACCCATACAAGTAAAAATCATATTGTCTCACTAGTGTGAGAAACTAAACAAGTAAATAGGATCCAAAATGTACAGTAGATGTTTTGATTTGGGATGAAACTGTTCAAAAGAAAAAAACTGTGATAAGAGAAAGGAAAGGGAAAAAGAAAAAAATATATATGTATACACAAGATAGTTAAAATAGTTATACAGCTAACTTCTCTCTGTTCCTTGAAAAGAATGTTTTGTGCTAATATCATTATTTAGAATGTTTTGTTATAATATTATTTAGGTGCGATATCATGCCTATGTCCTGTACTCTGAAGAACTACTATGAAAACAACAGTATGCAGTGTATCAACGATCATAACTGTCCAACTCACCTGTTTCATAACTTGGTTTCACTGTTTGTCTTTTTTTCTCCTAAAAAAAAAAAGATAATATCACGAAGAGAAGAAAGGAAGCCCAAATGTTCTAAGCAAACGTGAGGAATACGCTGGAAGACCTAGGGCTCCTGGAGAACAAGAAAGATCAGGGGCATGAAGGAGGCATTAGAGATGAAGCTATGCCAGTGAACAAGAGCCAGGCCGAGTGAGGGCCTGAAGCCAGTGAATCTCAGGTTGGGCTTTCACTGGAGGCAGTAGCGTTCCATCCTGCCCATGTTTATTCTCTGCTTTAGAGAGATCACTCTGGTAAGAGCACCGAGCAGGCAGAGGTGGGGCAAAATCAGGCAACCACTGCACTACTCCAAGCAAGAGGGGTACGGGCAGGGACTGAAGAGGAATAGACTTGCGAGGTACTAGGGCCATGAGAACGACAAGATTGGACTTTGCGACAGGGCACATAGATTGGTAAATTGGAGATGGAAAACAACCCTATTGTCCCCACTTCTCTTTGATATTATTTCATTTGAAAGAAGAGCTTATAGGTAAAGGGGGAGTTCAATGGAGACACAGGCAAATCTCAGCGGAGGCTGTTGGGGAAACCACTGCCCCTTCCCCCCCCCGACTTTATGCTGGCCCTGTTGAGCCCGTCCTCCTTCGTGTCTTATCTTGCTGCCTTGTCCATCCTGACCTCTCATTGTCAGTAGGTTTTACTTTCAGATGATAACCCATGACAAATGATCTGCCGTCACCAGGGGCTGGTCACTTACCTCCGACCAGAAGATGACGGAAAACAGAGTGGCTGGCACTCCTGAAACCCTGAAAGAAGCTTTACCTGGGTTAAATCCAAGCCCACAAGAAGAGGGGATGAGAAATATATCACTCTGGGAACCGGGGAGCACCAGGACCTGTTAGACCGCTGCGGAGCAGACAAGTCTCAGAAGTGCCGGGAGGAGGGGGAGGAGCAGACACGCTGTGTGGGAAACACTGGCCTTGGGCGCTGAGCAGCAGACCGTGACCTGGTCCAGATCCGTGTTCCACCAGCCCAGTCTCTTCGCGGTTGCTTCTAACACGCCTTAGCAGTGAAAGGAAGTATTTGTACCACTGGGGGAAAGGATTAGGGGTTAAATTGAGGTCTATTGAAGAAAAAATGAAGAATGATGAGAATCAAATTGGACGTTCATGTCCGTCTTCATGGAGACACTACAAGCGGTCCAGGTGTAGAATGTCGTGGCTTCTTTCTGCCTCTTGTATAATTCATTTTTGGAAAATTCCAGTCAAAGTATAATAGCAGCGAGGGAGGAACCTGAAGGGCCCTTGAAATTCAGAAGGTTGACTGATGACCCAGAATCAAGGAGTGCCTTGGCTGCTGCAGCTAAAATGCTGTCATCACTCCTAGGAAGTGTCAAGGCAGCCGCTGCCAAGGACATCTCGCAGCCACTACGTCCTCAGACTGCAGTGAGAAGGGGCGGGTTAACTCTCTGACCCTGGTTCCTGATTCAGGCTCTGATTGTCTTGGATACACCCTTGGATTTTGAACTGGGCATGGTGGATGTCCTTCATCCATATGACCCCAAGGTAGTAAGAAATGTCCACAACATCCTACGTGTTACAGTGAGAGTGCACTTTCTGGGGAGTGACTGGCTTTTTATTTTATAGAGAAGAAAGCTGCGAACCAGAGAAGTGATGTGACTCATGCTATGAGCTAACTGTGTCCTGGCCAAGTAATGCTGCTATTGCCAAAGATGGGTGGTTCAAATGTTGTCTACTAAGTCTTTCTATATTTATCCCGGCTTGAACTGTGAAAGGAAGGAAAGAGGGGATGCAGCTGACAAAGGCAAAGGGCCCCGAATTTTATACCGGTACAGTCATGGCACAGCAATATACCTCCCCATCAATGCAAAGACAGCTTTAGGACTCACTTTCACTGCTTTGAGTTCATTCCCACAAAACATCCTTGACCACCAGCCCGCGGGGTGCCTTGGTAATAAATAAGAGAAAATAAGGTGTCTCTAGTTACAACTTCACATTCACTCACAAGTCAGGTTCTCTAGAGTTTGATCAGTGTGAACTACTTTTCCCCAGCTGGAATGATTCCATTTCCACCCCACAGGCTGTCCTGGACAAACCAATTAGATTTTCTCCGTCTCTTGCTTTTTGATAATGATAAGCAGCTGATAGCTTCTCTCACCTGATGAATGCTATGTAATTTGGGTTCACATTGTCTCAAAATTTTTGAAATAGTGTACATGTGTTTATGCTTCATGGATCACCAACTCTGAAGACCAATCATCTGTAAGGGATGAAATCATAGAATCCTATAGCTTATGTAAGAGGTGGTTTGCCTTCAGATGTCCCAACGCTCCTTTCTGTGCCCTCTCTTCTTCCAAGAGACCTCGCCATCTGTCTTCTTCCTGTGCTCAACTTTCCATAGGCTTCCTTGTTCTCCCTTTTCTAATAAATCCCCTCTTAGAAATGACTTCCAAGAGAATGCTTCTCAGAATCTGCTCTTTCCTGGTCATCCTCTCTGCCTCTGCTTTTTTTAAAGAATCACTCCCCCTTCTTCTACCTAGATATAACAACAGCCCTAAAACCAGTTTCATCTTCTTCACTGCTAACCAATTAATCTTCCCAAAGCTCTTCTCTTCAGGATACTTCAGGAGAGAGACTAGATTTCCTCATACATTGTTCAAAGTCTTGTATGACCTGAACTCAGGATTTCTTTCCAGTTGGATCTCCTTTCCCCATCCACTGGGCTGACCTCCGGCTAACACATCCCTCTGAGTTCTTCTACTTCTTCCTTATACATCCCTCAATTTCTGGATTTCATACCTTTGATCTGCTTGAAATACTCCCCTCAGCCTCCCACCCACCTCCATTTACCTGAATTTTGTCCATCTGTATCAGTTAGGATTAGTTAGAAACAACCAAGATGAAAAGTACTAAGTGTATCTAAAACCAAAGCTTATTTCTCCTCATAGAGAAGTTTAGAGACCCAGGTTCCTACCAGTTTATTGCTCCATTATCCTTAGAATGATCCAAGATGGTGCCTAAAGTTCCATTCATCATATCTGTATTCCATGAATCAAGGCGTATGAAGAAACAAGGAAAAAGAGGGCAAAGAGTACGCACTGTCTTTTAGGGACAGTTTCTGGAAACTGCCACATTTAACAGTTCAGCTTACATTTCTTTCCACTTAGTCATGTGGTCACATCTAGCTCCAATAGAGCCTGGGCAATGGCTTTATTTTGGGAGACTATATTTCTAGTTAAAAGTTGGGAGCCCTGTTGTTATTGGTATTGGGTGAAACTATCAACATCTGCTGCATCACTGCTCAGAGATACTCATCTAGATAATCTTTGATTTCTCTCTTCTTTTATGATATTCTCTCCTGAACTGAGGTCATTGGTAAGCCTGGACTCTGCTGAGTTTATTTGAATTTTCCCATCCTGTGAGTACAAATGAGGCAAGATGTACAAGAATAGTTCCCTGGCCTTTGGCCAGCTTTTCAATCTGACCCACTGTGTAAAATCATTCTTTACAGCATAATTCCATTTTCACTTTTCGATCTCCTTTTTTCTTGATCCAAGATATAAATTATGTGGGGGAATGGATTTCATTAATTCCTATATAGAATTATTCATCTCTTCCAGCAATGGGAAAGAGCATCATCATGGCCGGCTACGCCTTAAGATGTGCCCCTTCCCACAGAGTCCTTCAGCCTTTCATAAACCTACGTTTGCCAGGGTCTGCCCCATCCTCATATGCAGACATGTCTGGATTGCATCTTGTTCTTGTAAGCAGTTACATAATCATATGCTTTAACATAAATAAGCACAGACTGCTGTATAAACAATACCCAAAGCCTCCCGTGCTGTGCAAATACACAGTGTGATAAACATTTGACGGATGGATAATTATCGCCTCCAGTTTACAACTCCCTAGATCATTTGGTTTGGCTTAAATGCAGACCAGTTTTTGAAATGTAAATAGATAATCATAGAATCTGAATTGAATGTACACCTAGTGCCCAGAGAAGGAATGTGCTAGCAGTACGTACTGAAACCTTGTCGCCCGAGGGATATTGCAGAACACTGGTGTTGTGCAGATAGAGAAATCTCACTTTCCTCACAAAGCTGATTCCCAGAGTCTCTCATGTTGAAATAATGATCTTGGCTGCTTCTTGCACATTATTTCTTAGTCTTATTACAACTGGAGAATTTCATCTTCATTTCACAGAAAAGGAAACTGTGGGTCAGAGAATATAATTCATTGGTTCTAGGCCATGTAGCTCTAAAACTCAAATCTACCTGACTACAGAGCCAGCGGGGTTTCTGCCACTGCATGACTTTTCTGATATGCGATGAACTTCGCTGAGTGATGTGTTCATTGCACATGAGCTCGGGGTACAGCATAGACAGGTCACCAGGACTCGGCAGCGGAAGCGTGCCCCAGGAAGGCAGCGTTCTCCCTCACTGAGTGCCCCAGGAAGGCAGCGATCTCCCTCACTGAGTGCCCCAGGAAGGCAGCGTTCTCCCTCACTGAGTGCCCCAGGAAGGCAGCGATCTCCCTCACTGAGTGCCCCAGGAAGGCAGCGATCTCCCTCACTGAGTGCTGGCACACTGGCGGATTTGAGCAGGTGCCTTGAGACCCATTGTCAGGGCCGCAGTGAAAGCTGCATCTGAAAGGAGGTTTCTAAATTCCCATGGACTGCAGGGCTGTAAACAGAAGCAGGGTTCTTCAGCCAAGGAGATGGCAGGCATCTCATGAAGAACTAGAGTGGGAAATCTAACAAAAAATTAGTGGGGGACTGTGCAACACTGTGGAAGTACTTTGTGCCACTGAACTGTACCCTTAGAAACGGCTAAATGGCATATTTTGTCTTATGCATTTGACCACAATAAAAATGTTAGTAGAAGAAAAGAAAAGAGACAAATCCACTGACTAAACTTAGAAACTAATTCAAATGCAAGAAACTTTTAGTGTCTTTGGAAGGGAAGACCTTCAGTGTCCCTCACGCCCTTATATTCTAGACAAAAGACGCATCTGTGCCACAACATGGAGCATGTTTTGGAATTTGAATAAAGAAGGATATTTTTTAATTAGTCAATAGAATGTTTTTTAGTTTTTTTTAAGTCAGTCAATAGCATTCTCTACATACCCTCTGAGCCCAGGAGACCAGCCCTGTGGTGTGAGGCCTTGACGAGTGCAAAGATTAATCCATCTGGGCTTTTTTCATAATTATTAAAAATAACGGCTGGCATTTACAGAGCCCTTGTTACCTCCAAGACACCCTAAGGGACCTCACGCTTGTCTTACTGGAGCTGAGGTGCCAGGGCCAGTTTTAGAGAAGAAAGCGGGGTGGGTTTGGGGAGGGAGTGTGGCTGCAGGCCTGACGATGAACGGGATGCCTCCTACCTTCCCGGGCAGGCGCTCAGTGAATAGCACATCTGGTGTTTTGTGGTTGGCTGAAGACTGATAACACCTTGAGAAATACCTTAGGAGAACATGTATTTCCTGTCTAAAATCAATTCGTTTTTTGGCTCAGATGCTTTCAAGTAATTCAAAGAACTGGGGCTCGGCGTTTGTAGACCCAGTATTCTCACCTGCGTAAGTGCGAGCACTGATGAGGCAGAGCGAAGTCCTTGGACAGCGAGTGAGCTGCGATGCAGGGAGAGCACTGGCCTGGCGGGGTGGGCTCTGGGTGTGCGCTTCCTTTCCATCTCTTTCTCTCTGCCGTTGGAGCCCTTCTCAGTTACGGCCAAAGACTTTTCCATGGGATCCCTGCTGCCAGTTTTTCCATACCTCACTTGGTTGCAGAGAAGTCTTTCTCCAACAGTCTCCATCATTTTATTTTCTAGTCTAAGAATCCAACATCTTAGCCTCAATCTGGCATTCTCGTTGCCCCGTGCCCCCAGCTCACTGCACCCACTTCTCATTCCTGATCACCCCGTATCATCCCTGATAGCTCGGGCCAAGTTCACCGCGTCAAGAACTGCCACAGGCAACTGGTTTTTCTGGCATCTGCGCTTTGTCATGAGTCATCGCCCCCATTTCAACCTCCTCCTCCTTTATCAGTCTCCCTGTCTATCAGGGAAGGCCATCTCCACCTCCTGCAAGATCCAGCGTATAGCATTTAGGAAGTATCCCAAAATGTCCATTTGTGTATTAGTTCCTTGTGCCCAGTGCTCCTTGGCCCAAAGATTTTCAGTTTAACCATTTTCACAGGGAACATGGTCTTGTTCCGTCTGCATGTGGTGAGGGGCTGTACAGAGTAGAGGAGGTAACAGGCCGAGGAGGGGTCTCTAATTATTCTTTAATAACTCCTCAAAGGCCTTTCCTTTGTTTTAGACTTTCACTTCTGAAAGCGCATGGTGCTGCTACTCCTGAGCCTTTGAGAGATTCTCTGCTTTTCCTCTCTCTTAACTCAAGATTAACAGTGGGCTTTCCACATTTGCTAAATGTGTTACTGCTCGCCCTCATACAGTGCACTTCCAAAATATGGCTACAAAAAGACTCCTGCCTCCTTCTCTTTATCCTTGCAACTTTCTCCCTTTTCTGTCTTTAACTCTCTCTAGGCAACGCTGATGAAGTTCCTGAACACACACCCAGTCTGCTTCCTTCAACTCAAAGTCTCAACTGGCCATTTGTCCTTTGCTGCTAATTTCTTTCTCCTTTGAATCTACCTGCCCTTCTCAGCCACAAAGTACACCGCTGTCACTGTGCCTGCCACTCTGGAATACATTCTCGTAGAAGACACAGAAATGCCTTTCACTGATGAACCTAGGCAGCCTTGTTGGACATGGGTATAAAACTGGACTTGTACCAGCCATCCTTGTGTCGGCTGAGTCACTGAACCTCCAGAGTCCTATTCTGGATGGTCATACCGGTTGCAGGCCAGGACAGATTACATTCACCATTTTCCCCATGGGCAAGCGATGGAGTAGATTGAGCACATCCTCTGCCCCATCAGCTGCAGGTTCCTACTGAGTTGTAGACACACCCTGTCAACAAGGCAAACGCAGCCCTTAGCCTGGATATCCTCACTTCCCAGCAGGGAAGCAAAAGCTCCCTCTGGTTGTAAGAGACACACAGTAGAAAGAGCTTCATGCACCTGGACCTGCTGTGACTGATGATACCTTGGTAGGAAAGCTATTTCTGAACAACAAAGGAGGTCCCAAGGTCCTCTCCTGCTCTGGGCTCCTCCATTCCACACACTCACGTCCTTCACACACAGCTCTCTACCCTGCCAGGCACCCTGGAGAGAGACAAGGAGAACCAGTGTGGGTGAGTGAGTTATTCATTCCTTCCTGCTTATATTGTTAGAGTTATTTATATTGCTGAAGAGTTTGGGTCTTGACTCAAATAACCAGATCCACAGACCCCGACTTTCATTAGCCTCATCAGAAGGACAGCATCTTCAAAGTCAGACCTGAGAAGGTAGAAATGGAGTGACTGTGGCTTTGCTTAAGAATGCTTGATGTATTTGCTCACTTGCTAAGTATATATCGAGTATTTTCTCTGTGTAAGGCTTGAGGGTACAAGGAAAACAAGCAGGCTCTGTTCTATCCTACAGCAGCCTACACTCTATAGGGGATGCAACCAGCTGAATTGGTACCATCTCTGTGATAGGCAGTAGGCCAGGTTGAGAAAGTGTAGCTGTGATCCCAGCCGAGATATCGAGGATGGCTTCTGATGTAAGTGATGAGTGCGATTGAGGCAAGCCAAGGAAGCAGGAAAAGCCCTGAGCTTGTCATAGAGTTTTATCACGAGGTCAGCCACAGGGATGTGGCAGGACGGTGCGGGGGGAGGAGGGCTGGTGTTGCACAGGCTCAGAGCTCACACGATGAGTTTGGATTTAGCCTGAAGACTGAAGGAGAGCTCCAAGCAAGGGGCTGACTCACATTCTGGGGGGGAATCTGATTGACAAGCGCAAAAGGAAGGACAATGTAGCTGGACTCCCAAGACCTTTAGGAAGCAGAGTCATGGAATCACTGAACCTCAGAGAGAAGGGCAGTCATGGTCACAATTCTACTGGACACTTACCAAGATGCAGAGAGGCTCAGCAGGATTTCCTCTAACTCCTTTGCTTAAAAAAACAGACAGCAGGACTGAAGATGCCTCTCCATGGACCCCACTCCAGGAATCTGATGACAGGGCCAGCCATATCCAGAACTCAGCACCTCCCACCAAGACTTCCTTGTTCAGCTCTTCATCTATTCCTATAATTGGAATTTGTGTACAATTAAGAGCCAAGAAAATCCACTTTTCAGTCCAACGCCCTCAGCATCCAGCCCCAGCCATGGCTGTATTGGATGATTTCAGACATGACCCCACTCACGGCCCTGGTGTAGGTCGCCTCAGGCAATGCAGCGACCTACAAACCTAGCACAGCCCCCCGTTCTGAGATACAGATGCACAGCGTCTCCTCAACCCAGGGGTCAGCTCCCGCCCACCCCGGCCCTGTCTGCGGACACTCACCTCACAGCCCACCAGATCCTCAGGACCTCTGCAGTTCAACTGTCTCCACCGTTCCTCTGTCCTGTCACAGACAGGTAAACAAAGTGATATCACCCACCCTCCCGTGATACACAGACCAGCACCTATACGGTCCAAACTCAGCAATGAGAGTCATCTTTACAGTGCTGAGTAAAAAATAATAAAATAAAATAAAATAAAAAAGAGCTGAGTTAAACTTAACTTTGGAAAGGACGTGAGGCTGAATCAGACGCAGTCTTTTTTGGTTAGGAGGGGATATAGGTAGTTGTTTAACTCTGTGATTTAAAGTTACCTGTGACCAGTGTTTCAAGCTGAATTGTATTTTTTACTACACAACTCCTATGTTGAACACCTGGCCCCAGTACCTCTCAGCTGGAGACAAGAACTTTATAGTGATAATTAAGCTTAAAATGAGGTCATTAGAGTAAATTGGAATGCAGCACGACTGGAGTCCCTATGAAGAGGATATTAAGACACAGTCACATGGAGGGAAGACCATGTGAGGACACAGGGGAAATATGCCATCGACAAGCCAAGGGGAGTGACCTCAGAAGAAACCAGTCATGCCAACATGTTGATCTCAGATATTTGACTTCCAGAACTGTGAGAAAATAAATTTCTGTTGCTTAAGCTACCCAGTCTTTGGCACTTTGTACGGTAGTCCAAGTGGAACAAGTACTATACCCAGCATGTGCCACAGGAACACAGAGGAAGGAGCTCGAGCCTGAGGAAGAAGGAAGATGGTTCAGGGGTCAGTGGACGGGCTCCAGGTAGGCCGGCAGCACTCAGACCTCCCTGATCTGCTGCTTGCTTGGTGAGTCGTCACCTGGCATGGCGGGCGGAAGGATGACGTAAGCTACAGCAGGTGCAGCACAGATCCGAGAGAACGGCCACAGGATGGGTAGCTATGGCTCTGCTGGCTCCCCGGAGGGAATCTTGTGTCATGCATATAAAAAATGCACAAAGACAGAGGGCCTTGCAGGGACTACCTGTGGGAGTAGTTATTATTTGCCAAATAAAAAAAGGGGGGAAAGCTAATAAAGCTTTTTTTTTTTTAAAGCAAGGAAGCAAATAGCAGAGAAAGGAACTTTGGCAAGCTAGTAGATACAAGATTGGACGGAGGAAGGGGAAGCACAAAGAAAGCAGCTGCAGGCTTTGTGATGCAGGTCAGAGCCCAGGGAGTAATTGCAGCTCTTCTATTTGCTGGTCTGAAATATTTATTTCAATGTTTGCATGCATAAACAATGCAGTCACTCCTCTCTCCAGCTCTTAAAAGATTTTCTGTGAGTGTTCCAGGAAGAGACAGTTAATGCCTTTGCTCTGAAAGTGACTTCTGAGAAGCAGGCCCTGCCTTTGCAAGTTGGCTTCCAGGAGGATTTCTGAGGCCTCCCCACTCCTCTGCCCATGGCACCTCTTGGGCATGGGTCTGGGCTGAGGGTCCGGATCTCCAGCTTCCAAAGAGAGAAAAGTCCTTAGGGCGTTTATCTGGGAGGTGGCTAATGAATTAATAAAAGTGGACTAATCACACCCCTGCCCATTTGCCAATGTTCTGCTATTTAACCTTTTATACACCGCATGAGTGTGAGCTGCTCTTTCTGCAGGAATGCACACTGGCTATGCCCAGTCATCGTCTCCTTCTAGTTTACCCATACTGTCTAGGTGGCAGAAAAGCTGAAGTTTGTCAGTGGCTCTCCCATTTTACACACAAAGAAACTGAGGCCCATCGGAGCCTTCTGGGTTTGTTAGTGCCCTATGTGACTCTGGCACCTGGACACCATGACTTCCAGGCTGCTCTGTCACAGCCTGCGTGTCCACTGGAGCAACAGAAATACAACACAAGACATGTACGTAATTTCAAAACTTCTAGTACACACAGCAAAAAAGTAAAAAGAAAAAAGCAAAATGATCCTCAATAATGTATTTCACCTAATCTAGGATATGCAAGATACACAGACTCTCCCTATTCACATCTTTCAATGCACAGCACACTGCACACCTGCTCAGTCCTAGCTGGGATGAGCACGGTGGAGAGGAGCCAGACTCTGAATAGCAGCACGAAGGGCCTCTCCAAGGAAAGCCATCAACTGCAAACCCAAGTAACTGCACAGCTTGCAGAAAATCTGCACGTCTCTGAGAAACATTAGTATATAGAGAATTATTCCATAATAAAAGCGTGGGCTGTGGCAGACATTGTCCCAGCATACAACAGACAGAGACCTTTTTATCTAACCACCCATGTCTAGGGCGCTTTTAGCTGACACAAGACGCCTGTGGGTTGCTGGTATTCCATCTATCCCTTGAGGTGGCTGATGGTGGGTGGCAGTGCCAACTCCTGGGAGGAATGCTGGCCCAGAAGTGCTGAGGGTTAGAGGGGTAGAAGGACAGAAATGCTGAGGGTTAGAGGGACACTGCAGGATTTGTGAGATCAGCCCAGATGACCCATGTGGAATTCCCAACCCTCTATATCAACTTCTAGGACAATGCCAAGTTACAGAATTCCTCTTCTTTCCTATAGTCTGAGATTCCATTTTAATTCCCTTAAAAGCTACTACCACCTGGTTTTATCTGTACCTTTTCCAAAGATGTTCATTTGTATCTCAGGGCCAAGTGTTTCCTCTCTGACCTTTAAAAAAGTTTGTTCTTTTGTTTTTTGTTTTTTGGGGTTTTTTTGTCAGGGCTACTAGAAAGATGAACTGACTAAGGCTTCTGATAAACTGTAGACTCCCAAGGTAACAAACCCCACCTAGAACAAGGTTGGTATACTCTCTACCACCAGCTGGCTCATGGTGCAGCTCACCAGGCTATCCATTAAGTCAGATGCTCAGATTGAATAAGCTAACAATACCCTTGAAACAACAGGTGGTCACAGAGTTGGTTATATAGTTTGTTTCTACAACTGTTCTGACCAATACACTTGGGCTATTGAACCCTTGAAATGTGGCTAGTCCAAATTGAGATTTGTTGTAAGTACAAAATACATACCAGATATCAAAGACTAAGTATGAAAAATAGAATGTAAGACAGCGAACAGTGGCGCACGCCTTTAATCCCAGCACTCAGGAGGCTGAGGTAGGAGGAGCGTTGTGAGTTCGAGGCCGGCTTGGGCTACAAAGCGAGCGCAAGGCCGGCCTGAGCTATATAGTGCGAACCTGCCTCAAAAAAACAGGGTCGGGAGTTTGGCTCAGTGCCTTAAGCGCCTGCCCTGGCAGGTGCGAGGTTGTGAGTTCAATCCCCGGTGCCGCAAAAAAAAAAAAAAAAAAAGACAGTGAACAGTTCTCTAAGGAGGCACATTGTATGGGGGTTGAATTGATGGGTCTTGTGATATGTAAACCCAGAGACCAAATTTGAATGTTTATTTAGGAATTTGTGTGTGTCCTTTGGTTTTCATTTCACTTCTCTATTCACAGCCAAACTGGATTCATGATATTTAAAACTTCTATAGATGTTAAATGGAGAAAAGAATAAGAAGGTACTGGGAATCGAACTCAGAATGTAGTGATTGCCAGGCAGGCACTTGTACCGCTGAAAAACCCAACCCAAGAAAAAATATTTTTTATGAAGTAATAAAATTTAAAACCAACCTGCTTAAATGTTGCTGTTTTACCCATCTTTTCTTGTCCAAAAGAGAAACACTCCCTGTGAGAAGAGGAAGGTTCCACCTGGTTCTTCAAATCAGCAAAATCCCAGGCCCAGGATTCAGTGCCTGTCTGGATCCCTGAATTCTTGCAATATTATTTCCCAGTTAGTTGATGCCAAGGCAAAAAGACCTCCTTTTAGAGAGGATCAGCTGCTTGAATGAGTTCATATCAGTGTTCTATTTATGGTTTTACAATAAAATGACCTTTAGGGAAAAATGCATACATTAATCACGTGTTGAAATGATAATATGTATCTTGTATTAAATTAAATATAATGCATTAAAATTAGTTTCACGTTTCTTTTTATTGTTAATGTAACTACTTTAAAATTTAAAATTATACAAATGACTCATTCTGTCCCATCAGAAATCATGCTTCCAGAGGAAGCATTTCATTTGCAAGTTTACCACCTCCAATGACAGTGGGCTGGGATTCAACTGGCAGTGTAGTAATAGATGGCGTAAGTCTGGTAGCTAGCGACCAACACAAGAATGTGAAACATAATCCCTGGCTGGAGGTGCTGTTGGGCACAAGGGTCCACCACCCCTATTCCATTCTTCAGTCACCACCCTGGAAATCATGGCCAAAACTATGCTGAGAAGCCATTGACTAGACCCACATACTTCAGTTTATATAACTGTGGAGTTAGCCAAAAATTCTGGAAACAGATGGCTTCAAGTGAGGGCTGCTACTTACTGCAAGTTACCCTTTAGAAATAGAACGTAAAATCTAGGGCTGAAGATGGGGGTCTTATCAATAGAAAGCATCCTTGTTATGCATCTTGATTTTGGTGGTGGACATACGAACACACACAAGTGATAACATTGCATAGAACAAAATGCAAGCACATACTCATGTGCATGCACACACACACACGCACACACACACTGTTATCTGTATTATTACTTTCATGTGACTCTACAATTATCTTAAAGTCCTGGGGCATATTGTACATAGTAGTATTTATTCACAGTGGCCAAAAGGAAGGAAAATCTAAGAGTTTATGGATGATAAACAACAATGGCATATACATACAGAGGAAAATATTATTCAGCCTTAAAAATGATGGAAATGCAAAGAGCCAGGCATGGTGGTGCATACCTGTGATGCCAGAACTGGGAGCCTGAGGCAGGAGGATTGCGAGTTTTTCCAGATTGGGCAACTTAGCGAGATTCTATCTCAAAATAATAAAATGAAGCAAGATAAAATAAAATAAAATAAAATTTTTAAATGGCTGAGTATGTAACTCCATTGTAAAGCACCTTTGGGTTTGATCCCCAGAACCATAAAGACAAAAAAGAAGGAAATTCTGACACAGGCTACAGCAGACATGAACCTAGGTGATGGTATTCTGACTGAAGTAAGCCAGTCATAAAAGGACAAACACTGCATGATTCTCTTACACAATGTATGTGGGATAATCAAATTCATAGACAGAAGGTAACTTGGTGGCTACCAGAGTCTGAGGAAGGGAACAATGCGGTTTTAGTGTTTTTGGCTGTGATTTTTCAGTTGAAATAGATTGAAAAGGTCTGTGCATTGATGTCAGTGATGGTTGCACAGTGTGGATGTACTTTAGTGCTCAAGCTAAATGTACTTTAGGCCTTGTGACCTACAGAGAATGACACCCTTTCACAGTTCACCTGGCTCAAGCAGGAAGAACCTACAAGCTATTAAGCAAGTAAGAAAGGACCATGCCTCCAGCTCCGGGTCAGAAACTTTGAGGGAGGCAGATGCCAAAGTGATGCTGGGTATGGGGAGGCCATGGGCTACGCTGGCCCTCAGCGTCTATCCCTCACCCCAGCTGTATCACACACTACGACAGATCTCTTGTGCTGCCCAAAGGTGGGCACCAACCTGTTATTACAGAGTCACTTTTGACCCAAAATGTCAGTAAACATGAGAGTCTCAGAGCTGAAAGTCTAGATAGTGGTGTCCAAACCTGCGACCAAGGGGACTGGGGAAGGCAAAGACTGATTCTAGTACCAGGAAATTAGATCTGACTTAGCAGATAAGCTGAGATTTGTACTTGGGATCATATTTTCAAAACCATCTCGCCAAAATTACAAAGCTTTTCCTGTACAAACTCAGGGGGGTGGACATTATAGACCATCACAATTGTACCCCTGAAATAGCCCTGGATTTTCTAATTGATGTGGAAGAACCTCCTGAGTGGGGCGGGGACCCTACTGTACTCCAAGAAATTGGTCACCTAGGGGAGATGACTTTGCAAGTCTCCATTGAGTAAATAATTCTAAGACTCAAGTTAGGGAAAAGGAGAGAGCTACTAGACAGGGAATTTTTCCCTTATCCAATCACCAGAGAGCACAAAATAACAAGGGTCAGTTTTTGACAATGGGAGCGTTCCAAAAGATTAGTATTTTCCCCCTTGCATTCAGATAGGCTGGCCAGAAACCCCTAGACTGCCTGGAATGTGTATTTAAAATGCCAGATATCTCAGTCATAATTTTTAACCACCAGGGCATTTATTAAGACACACAGTGACTCCACCGGCCAGCTCCCAGGAAGCACTGTGGTCATCTCATGGGACCTGCTCCAGACAGCAGCTTAAGAGCTCTGCCTCTAACTGTGACAAAGAATGTACAGATAATGTCTCTATATGATTCTTCTCGGTGTGTGATGTCTCCTCCACCACTGTTTTCTGAGCCAACCAATTCAACTGTTTATGAAAAACAGCATTGTTTTCCCTCTTGGTCATGTAAGTCATGAGAAATTTTTGTGTAGTGATGCATAAATCCCAGGAAGTTTGTTGAAAAAAGTTCCCTAAACTGTGGGTGGTTCCTCAAGTTTATCCAGATTTACTAAATATCTGTGTCCATAAAATGATCCTGAAAGTTTCACTCAAATACCATCTCCCCAAAGAGGCCCTTAGGACACTCCCATGATCTAAAATCTGACTGATAAAGTAAGCAAAATTAGTTCCAAATAAATTAGTCATCTTCTTTAAGAAATCAAGAATTACTTCATGAGCCCTTGAAAACTGGGCTGTGGCGATGCCACAGATTTAGTTCCTTCTGTCCTCCTTCCTCATCATCATTGAGAAAGCTATTGGCTTACGATTCTTCCCCAATAATCTATACTGCTCTTGAATTTGATGCTGTCAATAAGTGTATTGATATGGAAAGATGAAAGGGCCCACAAAAGGACATGCACTGAATTCCAGTTTTGTAAATAGAGCAATACTGCTGTATTTGTTTAGTCCCACTTCTGCTAATATATATTTATAGATAGGTATAGTGTATATATTTCAATAAAACAAAATCTGAAAGTATATATAAACATATTAATAGTGACTATTCTTGAGTAGAATTAAGTTTTGTTTCTGTAAACTTCTATGTATATTTTTTTCTAGATTAAACATGTAACTGAAATTGAAAAATGCTTTAGGGAAACATTGGTATTGAGAGGACAAGTCCCTGAATTTCAGATTGTATTACAAAGTTACAATGGTAAAAACAGCATGGTACTGGCACAAAAACAGTCAGGTAGTTCGATGGAAGAGAATAGAGGATGTAAAAACAACCCCAGGCGCATTTAGTCATCTGATCTTTGAAAAGGGACCAAAAGCATACACTGGAAGAAAGATAGCCTTTTTAACAAATGGTGCTGGGAAAATTTCTATCCATATTCAGATGTCTGAATCCAGACTCATATCTCTCACTGTGTACTAAACTAAAATCAAAATGGATCAAAGATCCAAATATTAAAACACTCACCTCACTGGAAGATAAAATAGTTAAAACTCTTATAGACATCAGTATAGGCAAGGACTTTCTGAATAGAATCTTGATCGTACAAGTTATAACATTAAGAATCAACATATAGAATTATATCACATTTAAAAGCTCCTGCATGGCAAAGAAAATAACCAACAGAGTGAAGAGACAATCTATAGAATGGAAAAATATTTGCCAGCTATTCCTCAAGCAGAGGTCTAATATCTAGAATATACAAAGAACTCAAAATAATTAGATCCCCTTCAAAATAAAAGACTCAATCAAAAAATGAACTGGAAAGAATAGATACTTTTCAGAGGAACAAATATAAATGGCCAATAAATATATTAAAAATGCTCAACATCTCTGACCTCTAGGGAAATACAAATTAAAATACTGATATTTCATCTTATTGCAAAAAGCAGCAGCTGTCATCAAGAAACAGGGTAATAACAGACCCTGCCAAGGTTGTGGGGGAAAAGGAACTCTTCTGCATTGCTGATGGAAATGTAAACTAGTACAACCACCATGAAAATCAATGTGGAGATTCCTCAAAAAGCTAAAATGACAAATTCCATTCAACCCAGCTATTCCTTCTTCTGGGTATCTTCCCTAAATAGTTCAAAGCATCCTATTACAATACACATGCATACCTATGTTTTTTTAAAAGTAATTATTTCTTTTAAATTAGGATAACAAATTTTCTACATGAAAAATATATTATGTAATTCTTTATATTTACTTAGTTAACTTTGCTCATTTTTTTTTACTTCTTTTTGTAAATTTGAGTTTCTGTCCAGCGTCCTTTCACTTGAGCCTGCAGGATTTCCTCTGCTGCTTCTTAATAGAGGTCAAATGGCATATTCAAAATGCTAAAAGATCACTAAAGAAGAGCATAATATTCAGTCACATAATTTTTCCAAAGCAAATGCAAAAGTAAGACATTCCCAAGTGAACCACAATAAAACTGAAAGAACTTGCATACCTATGTTGATAGCAACACAATTTATAATAGCTAAATCTTGGAAGAGGCCTATATGTCCAATAACAGATGAGTGGAAAAGAAAATAACATATCGGTACCCAAAGAAATAGTATTGTGCTATAATTATTCACAGGAAAATTCATGCACCTTGAGACCATAATCTTAAGTGAAATAAATCAGACACACAACCTTAAATATCATGATTAGTTATTTTAGAAACCCAAAGTATAAATAAATTAAAGAGCAAAATAAAAGATAGCAGGAAACAGGGAGATAGATCTTTTACAAATGGGAAGTGGGCAAAGAAATGGAGAGAGGAGAGCAAAGGGAACGGTATGTAAAAAGAAATAAGATGCGTTAAGACGTGTACTAATTCCCCACAATGAATGTAATCATTATATACTGCAAATATGCACTAATAAAAATCTAAATTTAAAAAAGAGAAAAGGTCATAGTAGATTTGGTAGCCATTTAAAGAGGATGCTTTGGCTGGGGATTTAGCTCAGTGGCATAAGCACCTGGCAAGCTCAAGGTCATGAGTTTGATCCCCAGTACCAAATAAATAAATAAATAAAAAGGGTGCTTTTAGTTTGAGGAACTCAGAGTTTATTCAAGAAGATTTTAGGCCTAAAGACAGAAAAAGTAAGAGTTGTCTTTTTCCTGTGTAACTGGAATAAAAAAAAACGCATCAAATGTATGTTTTTATATAATTATTATTAAATTTTGTAGATTTTCTTTTTAATTAACATGTAATAATTATAAAGATTTATGGGGTATAGTGTGATATTTCAATACACAATGATATAGTGTATATTGATGAAGTCACGATAAGTAGCAT
Organism: Dasyprocta punctata; assembly: GCA_004363535.1. NCBI lineage: Eukaryota > Metazoa > Chordata > Mammalia > Rodentia > Dasyproctidae > Dasyprocta > Dasyprocta punctata. Next base: position 158,118 of record RJWM01000945.1, read on the forward strand.
TTTCACCTTGTAATCATTTCTTTATGTTTGGGGCTTTGAGCTACTCTTTTCTAGTTCTTCACAAAATACATAATAGGTTACTGTGGAGTATAGGCATCCCGCTGCATTATGTAACACTGTAACTTGATTGATAGATGAGAGAGAGAGAGAGCGAGGGAGGGAAATCTTTGCCATGTTCCCCTTGAAATGAGGGAAGAATCTTTGCCAGCCTGATCAGGCTGACTCCTGTTTCTGCCTGTGTTGTTCTTTCCGGAACAAAGCCTGGAGAAGACAACAGCAAAAGCTAAGAGAAACTAAATTCATCTACATGCAGAGGACATCACATCACCAAAAGAGGGAAATACGCTCAATGGGAAGGGAAGCGCAGGGAGCCTGAGCAGGGAAAGGGAAGCAGGGGAGAAATAGCGCAGCCAGAATTTTTTTTTTAAGTAAAGAAGACAGGAAAGCTACTAGAGCAGCTGCTACCCTGTAGTACCTCGGTGCTAGAAAAACGGAGGGAAATGGAGAGAAAGGGAAGCCCCATTAATCAAGAACTTTGCAGCATCGCACATACTCTGCCTCCTCTCAGGAACACCTTCAGTAAAGAGTTACACTGCTCTAAGATTTGGAGTTCAGGGTTGTGTCTCTTTGTGTTGTACTGGCTGAGAAATGAGATCTTCTAAGCCAAGAAGCTTAAATTTCAGGTGAGGAGTCATCTTGTTTTGCAAAATTGGAAATCTAGTCAGTTGGTTCAGCAAGGTGGATGGAGCTCTTTGCTGAGCAGTAGGGGAAGCAGGAGTCAGTCCTTGCGCACGTTATGAGCTTTAGAGTCAGAATTTCCACTTTACTGGCTCTGTAAGAGTTCCCTGAGGCTGCTGCAACACCACACCACAAACCCTGGGTGGCTTTCACAACAGAAATTTCCCATCTCAGGGAGGGTAGAAATCCAAAATCAACATGGTGGCAGGGTCATCAGCTCTCTCTAAGGACTGAGGAAACGATCTGTTCCGTGGCCCTCTCCTCGGCTCAGGCATTCACGTCCTCGTGGTGTCCATGTTTGTCTGTCTCCGTGTCCAAACACCCCCTTTATGTAGCACCAGTCATATTGGATCAATACCCACTGTGAGGACTCTACTTGAACTTGGTTACCTCCTTCAAATAGGATCTTTCACATTTCACATTCACATTCAGAGGTACCAGGGATTAGGACTCAATAAACAAATTTGGGGAGCAAGGGAGACACAACTCAGCCCAAAAGAATCACTGGCAGCCTCCTAGCGACGTTCACTCTCAGTTCCTGTGGCCCCCACCTCGGGAGTTGCCCCTGGAGCGTTCTTCCCCTTTCTCTTCACACGGGCTCGCCCTAAAGCTGCCCAGCCCTGCCTGTCCTCACAGTTTTGCAGGAATTCCTCAGCGCTTAGGCTTGCTAGCATTTACCCTCCCTGTTTTCAGTCACTGTAGTTTTGTCCTAGAAGTTTCTCTGGTACATCCATTGGGGAGCAAGGCAGGAGGAGACTCTCGTAGGTGAGTTTAAACCTCCTCCTGAAGACTGAAACTTCTGTGTTTGGATGCCCACTGAATGAAGTCTCTTCACTAGAGGCCTTCAAATGGGTCAGCAGATGCTTCCTGCCCCTGCCCAAAATGCACGTGGATACACTATTGTTATGGCCCCACTCCTGAGGGGTTTGTGGAGGTGCGATCTGGCCCCTCAAAACCTAGATTCTCTTCTTCTTGGGTAGGAAAGAAGGGACTCCCACCTCTGGTCATCCAGGTGTGATAAAAAAGTTTTTCCTTAATAACCAAATTACTGACATGGAATACAGGGCAGAATATGGCTCATGAGAACAGTAAGTTACATTTTTTAAAACATGTTAAATTATAATAACTCAAACTCATAATGGTAGGGTTTCTTAACATTAGTGATCTGTATAGTGAGGCCCCAGACATGCTTCCATTTCATGCACATGCTCCTGTGGACTCAAAGGAGAGAAAAACAGAGCCGCAACCAGAGCCCCTTTCGCACACATGGCCACCCTGAACCCATACTCCCAGCTCCAAGCAGAGATATCTCTCACCTGTTTGGTACAACAGGTTTTCACAAGCAATTTCACTTGGGAAAAATGGTCTGTATGATTATAAAAAATAAATGTCTACATATATACATGCATGCATACATACAAGCATGTATGTCACTTGTTTAGTTAATAAACTTTTCTTGCATATAAAACCATTCAATATACAGTCTTCACTCAGTATCTGCTGAAGATTTATTCTATGACCCCAAGGATACCAAAATTCACAGATTTTTAAGTCCTCTATATAAAATGGTGTCGAATTTACATAGAACCTGGGTATACCCTCCATGTACTTGAAATTATCTCTAGACTACTTATATCTAATAACAATGTAAATGCTATATAGATAAGTATCATACTATATCATGGGGGGAAAGTCTACATTTTCAGTTCAAAAGCAATTTCAAAACAGTATTATCCATTGCAGTTGGTTGAATCTTTGGATGTGGAATCTGCAGATACAGAGAGCAGACTGTATAATACTATATTCTGTTTTTCTATGACTTCAGGGTCATTACTGCTGCAGAAAATCAGACATGTATGCATATAATTCATTCCTAATGAGGGAGATTGTCTTCAACACCATGGGGTGGGGGAAGCACCCTTTAATGGGGGGGTGCCTTCAGAGAAACTGTTCCAGCTATCAAAAACAAAAAATAAGCTGAGGTGCACCAACCTCTGGCAGGTAGGTATGTGAATCAAATCAGCATTTCAAAATGTAGCCACCTAAGACAACTGGCTCCTCCCCAAAGAGGCCACAGAGACAGACACGTTCTGTAGATCTGCCCGCCTCCGCGAGAAACCACCTTCTGGGGAAGAATATCCAGGTTTGCAGGCTGTACATCTTCCACATGCTGCGTATCCTACTGCAGAGGTTGTGGATGCCAAGGAAACGGGCTATGGGATTGTCTTCCTGCCATTCCTTTCCTGGAGGACTTAAATTCTTATACAGCTGGGCGTGGCAGGTGGGACAGAAAGCCAAGTGGAGAGACAGGCCTGCTCTGATTTAATTCTGTTACCCAAATGCTGATGGAACCCATCCAATAATCACAGCATGGTGCAAAGAGGGGGTACAATGCTGAGAAAGGAATAATCTTGGCCCTTGAGGGGGTCCAGGTTGGGAAGCGGATGGAGACTCACGATTAGAGATGACCGAGTGTGATACGGAAAGCGCTGACCTACATCACATGACTCTGTGTGGATACTTGGTCTATAAATACCTCCAGCCGTCACCAGTGCACTCTTGCAGAAGGATATAGTTTCAGCTTCAGAAGCAATTTCACAGCCATTAAAGCTGGCACTGGTCTGATGCTGAGAAGCTCCTCTAACACACAATCACTGAAGAGCTCTTTTGATTGCCTGAGAGACAATCGTGTAGCAAGGGGTTTGGACTACTGAGCACCCATTGAGAGGTGCCTGCTTTCAAACATGCAGCCAGTTCGGGGAGTGTGAAAGGACGACGTTCTCTGTGTGTCTGGCTTGTTCAGCATGCTCAGGGCACCGGGCATGAGGATTCCAGGGCCTCGGGTTGCATCTCAAGTGATGTGACCAAGCACCCAGCTGCCAGCGGTCACATTCAACGCATGCAGCTCCCAGGGAACAGCGTGTTCCTCCCGAGGCAGCCAGCTGAACCCCGAGGGGCGGAGAAGAGCACATGGGGCCCTTGGTGGTCCAGTCCCCTCTTCTATTTCAAGGCCTGTGATAACCTAAGCTGACACGGGGGCTCTGAACCGCCTCATCACTCAGCACAGCTCAGCTTGGTGGGACGTCGTGCTTGCTTGTACTGTTTTTTGGGTTTTTTCCCCAGTACTAAAGATTGTACCCAGAGCCTCACACATTCCGGGCCGTACTCTGTGCCTGAGCTACATCCTCAGTGCTTTTTACGTTTTATTGTGGAACAAGATCTTGCTGAGTTTTCTAGGCTGCTCTCAAACTTGCAGTCCTTCTGTCTTAACCTCCTGAGTAGCTGGGGTCACAGGTATTCACCCAAGTGCAGCACTCTATGCTTTCTCCTTGCTTTGAAGAATTCTAATCTCACTCACATTTTTTGTTGCTCCCATGGCCCAGGGATCCCTTTTCGCTATTCCAAATGTATTGAAAATTTCAGTTCATACAGCACAAGGACTGTTTCTCTACTGAACTCTCCCCTGTAAAGTCATACTGGACGTCACTGCCATCTTTAACCGTGTCTGTCAACTCTCTTGTCGCTTACAAATCCTTTCTTTTTTCAACTTCCATGGCAGTGTCAGTCTGTTCTTTAGTAGTGATTATCAGCAAGCACTTCATCCTATACTGCCTTCTGCTACTTTCTACTGCTTTCCTCCCTGCCATCTTCCCTCTAGCAAGTCCCTAACACAGAAAAATTGTGTTCATCCTCTTCTGATCTCACTTGAGGCACATAGTAGGTCACAATGAATGTTCATTGAATGAAGACGTGAATGCAATTTGAGCCCTCTCCTCAAATGTCTCATCACCTGTAAAGGACTGGAAAAACGATAACCAGTACAGACAGATTGAATATCCCTTATCTGAAATGCTTGGGACCAAAAGTAGTTTAGATTTCAGATTTTTTTGTTTTGGATTTTAGAGAGAGATGAAGAGAGAGAGAGAGGGAGGGAGGGAGGGAGGGAGAGAAAGAGAGAGAGAGAGGGAGATCTTGATGGTGGGACCTAAATCTAACCATAAAAGTTTTATGTTTTATAAACAACTTATAACACAGCTGACAGTAATTTCATTCAGTATTTTTAGTGCAACTGTACTTTGATTATGACCTATGATGTGAGGCCAGTTATAGAATTTTTCATTTATAGAGTCATGGCAGTACTTAGAAAGTCTCCAGTTGGCATACTTTGGATTTGGGGATTTCAGATTAAGGATGTTTAATTTGTAATTGCAAACAAGCTTAAGAAATATGTGCAAGATATAGAGAGAGCACAGAATTGAGAGCAAATAATTATAAGTCTTGGTGGGTTGTACTGGAGTGGCAGAGTGCCTGCTCAGCAAGCATAAGACCCTGGGTTCCATTCCAGCACTGCAAAGAAATGAATAAATAAATAATCGTCTTCCATAAACATTTGATTGCTTGACACACATGATTCATACCTTATTTTCCATTTCATGCAAACAAGGATTCACCTTTCTTCCCTTAGATCAGACATCTTTGTTTTATGCTAAAATGAAAATGTGTCAGGAAAATCATGGTACCATAAAGGCATTTATGCAATGCATTATGGTCTTCAGATCAGTCTGTGAACAAAGAATTTGTTTGCACCAATGGTGGAGTAGATGAAGCTCTTTGTATGTCAAATCACTCTTGATTTATGGAAAAGAATAGAGATTGCAAGAGATTTTCCTGAGTTCCTGCAGGAAGTTCGACAAGGAACCGGAACCAGGCTCTGAGCCCGACACATTTGCCCATCCTAGTTCCCCTTTCCCCTGCAGGGTCTTCGTCCCCAGCCTGTCCTAGAGCTGAAATAAACCTCTGTTTCTGTAGAACCTCTCAAATGATCTGATTATTGGGCAGCATTTTCAAAGACCCTCTCAGAAAAGTGCTGCGGGAGGGCACAATGAAATCCTGTTGCCCAGTGATGACAAACTTTACATAACTTACCAAGTGGTAGGTTGGGACCACCAAGCCTTTTGCCACAGGCTGTAGGTCCCCTCTAAGGATCCTTGCAGATAAAGCCCACTACAGTACACCTCTGCCTTGATGGGATTTTATTATCAGTGTGGTGACATCAGCACACAGAGAGAGATGTTTCCTCCATTAAGGAAATTGAAGAGGCCCCTGCTTTTATTACACTGACTTTAGTGGAGGCCAAGTCTGAGACTATTTCTATGCTAATAGGAGCACACATTAGCAGTCATAGCAATGAGGTGAGCTCTACAGAACAAAAAAGAGAAAGAGAAAAGGAAAATATCTAACTTGCCAAGCTTACCAGTTTCTGGGGTGTAAATACTCCCACTGTGGTCAGCTTGGAGAGGCCATTGCATTGTCTCTGGGTATAGAGTAGAAAAAGATGTGCACAGGAGCCGGGACGAGCGGCTGCCACAGCAATATTTACTGAGATCTTATTAGGAGCGAGGCTCTTTCGTCGGTTCCCTGAATACTAAGACAGGGACAGTAAAAATAGACCCACAGGTTTGTGAGGACTACGTGAAGTAATACATCCATGGTCGAAAGCAGAGGCCCCCAGGCCCTGTGCTACAGACCCATGCCAGGCAGTGGCCAAAACCAGGGCCATAGAAGGAAGTGAACAAAGTTTCCCCTGCATTTACAGCCTGATCTCCACCTTACGGCACTGGAGTCTTACAGGAGAACAAATCTTACTGCGAAGTAAAAATTCGAGGGACCCAGGCTGAGCTCTCCTTTGAATCATCTGCAGAAAAATTATCATCCCGTTAACTGGTTCCTTGTGCTTAAAAGGATGGGAGCCGTTGGTCTAGGGCAGTGCATAGCACACCGTAAGCACCCTGGTGGGCTGTGTGTGGTGGAGCTAAGAACCTCGGACAGTCTCTGGTCTCCTAGAGAAAAGAATGCTGCACATCCACCCTTTGTCCCAGCCTTCCCTGACCCCCCGAGGGTGACAAGTGGAGGACTCCAGGAGGACCAAAGGATACGCAGAGGGCTGCCGCAGAAAAGAGCACACAAGTGGCACACAGAGTGAGGGAACAAGGAAGCGTTCCCTCAGATGCCCGAAGTTTTGCTTCTGGGGTAGGAATGCTGGAGACAGGCAAGACTTCAGCACCAGCACCCAGTAGGACATCCCCAAGGCCAGGCCGCTCACAGATGTATGGCCCGTCTTGCCTCCTCCCCGGTGGGGCAGGCCCTGCCAAACACCCGGAACCTGTGGCTAATCCGTGCGGGACAGGCTGCGAAGACGGCCCTGGGCTGAAGGAGACTTCCTGCTCACCTGAACAGGACTCACGGCTTCATCCACTCAGAGCAGGACGCGCCCATTCTCCTTGCCTGCTTTTCAGTAAAGACGCACATCAGCGCAGTCTCTAAGCAGGGAAGGGAGGGTGCCCAGTTCTGACTACGGTCTACCAGCATGCGTGATGTTGAGCTGGGCTTCCCTGGGCCTGTGAACCCCGAGCTCTGAGCACCTTTACCGCCTGAAGTCTGAGGAATTCTGCCGCGACAGATGCTTGGAGAAGGGGACCAGGGCACCCGGCAGACCAGCCGGGAGGCTCACAGGTCAGGGTCATGGAAGTTTGGACTGTCTTGTAGCTGCCCGAGAAACAGTGCTTCTCCCTCAAAGATAATCTCCCGGCAGGCATCACAGGGCAGCCTCATCAAAGCTGCCCCAGGGCAGGGTGCACAATGAGGGCCCGTTCATGTGGGAGCCAGGAATATGCTCTGAGAGAGAAGCAGAAAAGAAAAAAATGTCTAAATATCTGTTCTTGCTTCCTACACCTCACCCACTCAAAACATTAACTTCATACCAACCTCCTACTGAATCAGCGCGCAGGGACTTCAGGAGGCCCAGGGTAACGAGGACAGAGCCCAGCAGAGCTACACTTACACACATTCCGGCCATGGGTCGGCCCCACAGCTTACCCTGTGCTTCTTAAGCCTCTGAATTTCCTTAACTATTTCATGGGGTTGTTGGCAGAAATCACATGCCAAGGGAGGATTTTTTTTTTCTGATTTGCATTTTCTATTTTGCCATTATTAAAGTGGAAATGGTTTACCTCCAGACTGCTCCCTAAATTCAAGTTTTGGATCCTTCTATACCACCTGTTAGAGGAAACCAAGCAGCAACATCATTTCAACCTACAAGGCTACCTACCGGTAGGGCAGCAACATCAGGAGCACAGAAGGAACACAACTAGCTTCTATTCCAGTAGTCTCTTCTTAAGAGGTTTGTTAACAGAAAAGAGGAGTCTGTGTTCCACTCACCTTTTTGCCACATAAGAGAAAAGAGGGCAGTTGCCACCGGAAACTGGTTTTCATTCTTGCCAAAAGTTCAGCTACAATCAGGACAAAAACCACTTCAGAGAGGTCCTCTGGCTTTTTGTTTTCTGGTTGTTTTGTTTTGTTTTTTACGAGACAGTAGAAGAGTCTTTAAAGGCATACTAGTGGAAACAATTTGAATCTGGTACAGAAAAGACACAAAAGTGAAACCAAATACAGAGACCATCAACTACAGGACCGTGTGGTGCCTAAGGCAATTTCAATCATTCGGGAAACACAGAGGATTCAGTAAATACTGTCAGACAAACTCGTTCTTCAGAAGAAAAAACAAGTCAAGCAATCACGTCATCTGCAAGAAAATGAATAGATCTTGAGACCATAATGTTAAGTAAAATAAGTCCAACACAGAACGTTAAGTATCACATGGTTCTCCGGCATGAAAACCCAAAAACATAAATAAAGGGTAAAATAAATAAGAGGTAGTAGAAAACAGGGAGACAAACACTTTGGAGACAGGAAAGAGGGTCAAGGGAAGACGGAGGGGGAGGTAGGAAGAGAGGGTAAAGGGATCGAAAATGATGCGATATGCTCTATGAGGACTATGTGTGTTACTTCCCCTAAATGAACGCGACTATTGTGTATCACAAAAACACCTCAATAAAAAATAAAGTAAATTTCGGGTGGAAAACACAGTTTTTAAAAAGGGAAACTATAATAGCAGGGAAAAAAATGAAGCAGTCTTTTATATCATCTTGGGAAAGGATAAAACCTATCTCACTGAAACAAAATTAAGTCAGCAATAAAAATATTGATAATGTTGATTTTACAAATATTTAACAAAAATACTAAAATGTTATCAAAATGCAAATGAAAAGATGGGACTTTAGGAAGTTGAAAGACAGGTTATGAACAAAGAACTAAAATATAGAGGGATCAATACAAGGACAGGACTTTTGAACCTCAAGTAAAAAGCCAACAGCCCAATTTTTTTAAATGAGCAAAAACAAATATATCAGAGGTGGGGGGGTAGCAGGAGAGGGGAAAATGACTTACAAAAAACTGGGGAAGGTAATGGAAAGGACTGTGGATACAGTTCAGTAGTAAAGACATGGATTCGATCCCAAGCATAAAATAATAAAGAAAAAAGGAGAACAAAAAAGAAAAGCAAGTTAAAATTTATGAAAATTTTTACCATTTAGGTTGATAAAGTTCAGAAAGTTTGATAACACATAGTGCTAGTTAAGATGCAGATAAACTGGCATTCTCAGCTACTGTTGGGAAGAGTATAAGTAGGCACGATGTTTTTTTGGAGAGTAACTTGGTAATGTCTGCCCCAGTGACAATACACATGTCCACTCCAGGAATTTGTTTTGCAAATATATGCATCCATTTGACCAAAGGTATAGGATACCCTGCAGGACATTTTACAACAACTGAAATAATCTAAAATTTCATCAAGAAGAGACAGATCAAATCCATTCAAAACATTGCATACTCTGCAGATATTTAGAACAATGAGTTGATTCTCTGTGTTCAAAGAGAAGCAATCCCCAAGGTTATTAAATGGAAAAAAAGCAGTAGAAGATTGTGCACACTGAGATGGGACAAGGGGTCACACTCATGCATTCATTCAACTCAGTTTTATGAGTAACTGCTGCATGTCTGGTACTGTTCCAAGCACCAAGAACACAGCAGTGAACAAAACAGACAAAATGCTTTGCCTACGTGAGAATTCTATGCTAATGCTGGAGAACAACCATAAGCATTAAGTGCAAACTGTGACGTACCACATGGTGCAAAGTGAAATGGAGAAAAACAAATCAGAGGACAATGAGAAACATGCACAGAGAAAAGCTTCCCTGAGAAGGGGATATTTAAGTAAAGACTTACAGAACGTGGGGGACAAAACCCTAAAGATATACACCAACCCATTAACGGTGGCTGCCTTTAGGAAGACAAACGGGGAAGTGTTGTAGTCTGGGATTGCAAGGAGAACAAGACAATACAGGACACATAATTTGCAGTATTATTTTATGATGGTCACCCAGAGTCAAATACAGGAAGTGCAGGAAATCTGTCCACATACTAAAAACCTAGAGAATCCAGTTGAGGGCCTGGATTCCATGGCAATATCCTGCATGAGTTCAGCTGAAGACCTAGAGCCCATGACAATGCCTTACACGAGTCCAACTGGGGGCCTAGAACCCATGACAATGACTCATGCAAGTCTGTTTCACAGATCTGCACTGGGAAGGCCTAAAGGTCAGCGGTACAAGCTAGAAAGTCTGTGCCAGAAGAACGAAGGATCTGTGCCAGTAGACTGAGCATTCTGCACTGGAGCCAAGAAGCAACACTCAAAATAAGGATCAGCGCTCCCCTGAAAAGAACCACAGCCATCCTCAGCTTCTCCGATGATGAGAACAACAAAGTTCACATCAGGAAGCCAGCAAGACAAATTTCTCCTGGAGATTTAACAGCACACACCTTCCCCTCTGGAACCAGGAAGCAATAAAGTAAAGATGTGAGCTCTCCCAAAGTGAACTGCAGCCATTCTTAGCAACAAGGTCCCAAGCTCCTCTGAAAATGAGAACAGCCAAGTTCGTATCAGGAAAGAAGATCGACAAGCCCCTCCAGGAGAACCAACAGCAACAGGAGAACCAGCAACACTTCGGAGAAACAACACTGTGGAGAACAAACAACACGTTAAACTCTTCCTCTCCGCTTCTTTTTATCTTGGCAACAATCCTGAAGTGGGCTCTCCACGCTCAACACCATGCTGATTCAGTTCGGCTGGTATTACAAGTTGACACCAGTAATCGGTTCACCATAGGGGGGGCAGGTACAGAAGTACAAAAAAGGGATTGCTTTGTATTACACTGGTAGGACTATTGTGCTTGTTTCTTTGTTTTACCGTACATACAAAGTGGACTCTCAGTATCCATGGGGAATTGATCCCAGGATTCTCAAAGATATCAAAATCCATGGATGCTCAGACCCTGATACCAAATTGCATGATATTTGCCTACAAGCCATGTACATCCTCCCCTGTATGTTAAATCATGTCCAGATTATTTATAATGCCTAAGACCATGTATGTGCCAAGTAAATAGTTCCTATACTGTACTGTTTAAGGAATAATGACAAGAAAAAATTCTGCACACATTCAGTGCAGAACATTTCTTTCAAATATTTTCTATCTACAATTAGATGAATCCACACACGCAAGACCCACAGATACTTATGACTGACTCTATTACTGCTTTTTCAACTTTTAAAAGAGTATTCTATGTGAAATGCAAAATAAAGAGTTCCCTTCTAAAAAGGCATCACTGTGTTAATCAGTTTTTACTCACTGTCACCAAATACTTGAGAAAATGACTTAGAGGAGGAAAGATTTTTGGCTCAAGGTTTCTGCGGTTTCAATCCAGAATCAGCTGGTTCCATTGCTGTGGGTCTGAAGGAAGGCAGAACAGCATGCAGAAGGGTGTGGTAGAGCAAAGTGTTTCATCCCAAGGCAGCTGGGAAGTAGAGAAGGTGGAAAAAGTCACAAAAGAAAGGGCTGGGGCTTGATTTACTCCCCAAGGTCACACCTCCATGAGCCAATCCCTTCAACTAAGCCCCTTCTCCCATTTCCTTCACCCCCCAATAGAGCCATCCGGTTATGATCACATCAGCGGATTAATTCATTGATGAAGTTAGAACCCTCATGATAGAGTCATTTCAGAAGCCCATCATCTGGCATCGCACAATGAACTTTTGGGGAGATATTTCAGATAGCAACCATAATGATTAATTTATTGCTAGACCACTGAAAATCTAGGTGTTTGGAGTATGATATTTTAGGTTGAGCACCCCAAAAGTAGTGCCTGAGATGAAGATAAGAGGATAAGAGTCCTTTTAGAACTCTGTGGTAGATTAACTAAAGGTCAATTTGTAACACCCAGCCAAATTGAATCAGCATGATTCTGGGTGTGGAAGACCCACCCAAGAATTATTGCCAACAACATAAAAGCAGAACTGGAGAGGAGGATGGCATGGTGTTGGTTCTCCTAAAAAAGCTTGTCATGTAGGTTTTCCTGATATGAACTCAGCTGTTCTCATTGTAGGAGGAGGTTGGGTCCTCGTTGTCCCTAAGAATGGCTGTGGTTCTCTTCAGGGGAGCTCTGGTCCTTACCTTGAGTGTTGCTTCCTGGCTCCAATGCAGATCTTTCAGCCTGTGACATAGATCCTTCATGCCGTTGGTACAGACTTTCTAACTTCCACCACTGACCTTTGGGCCTTCCTGGTGCAGATTTTTGATACGCACTTGCATGAGATATTGTTATGGGCTCTAGGCCCCCAGCTGGACTCATAGAGGACATTGCAAGGGACTCTAAGTCTTCAGCTGGACTCGTGCAGAACATTGCTGTGGGATCCAGGCCCTCAACTGGATTCTTTGGGTCTCTAGTACATGGACAGATCTCTTACGCTCTACTGCATTTCATTTTTTGGTTGAATATTATAAAATAATCATATATAAAAATTGTGAAAGGGTAAGAAACTGCTCAAAGGGGAAGAATAACTCAGGAAAAAAGAGAAAAGAAGGAAGGGAAAAGAAAAAAGATAGAAATTTGTGTATATATATACACACTTAAGATAGCTAAGATGATTGTACTACTAATTCTATTAGTTCTTGAAACAAAACTGTTAACATTCATAGGATTCAATCAATCTTACATGCCTATATCTGGTAATCTGAGTAACTCTTTGGAAGATAACTATGCAAAATAGCAACCTTTGTTATGTTCCTACCACCTTGTTTTGAAAGCCTATATTGTTATTGTTTTGGGCTCTTTGTTATTGGTATTTATTTGTCTCTTTCGTTTCTTGGTTTTCTTGTATTTTGTTTTATTTTTTTTTTCCCTTTAACACAGAAAGAATAGATGTGCATGTATAGGTTTATACATGCCTAGAACTTCTGGAGAATTTACAAGAATTCATTTTATTATGTGTGATGGTATGAATAGCTACTTTGAAGAAAATGAGACATTATGGTAGCCGTTACTGATTTTCTATCATCTTGTTTTGAAGTCCAGTAATGCTTTTATTCTTTGATTGGTTTTAGTCTGTTTTCTATTATTTGATTTGAATATGTGTAAAGGTATGGGCATTTATTTTGAAGAGAACAAGAGACATTATGATAGCCATTGTTTATTTTCCTACTGTCTGGTTTTAAAGGCTCATAATGCTTTCATTCTTTTGTTTTAATTGGTTTTATACTATTTTGTTTTGTTTGAATTCATTGTGTGTGAAGCTGTGGACTACTATTTCAAAGAAAATGAGACGTTATGGTCGCCACTATTGATTTCCTGTTGTCTTGAAGTCCTGTGTTGCTTGCATTGTTTTCTGATCTGCTTTGTTGTTTTGCTTTGTCTTATTCTCTTTAAAATAAACAAAATAAAATAAAATAATCATATAAATTATATGTCCTGTATTAAACTAATTCTCTCACAAACTCTGACTACAACAAAGTTAAACCCAGGAAATTCTGAGAGAGGAGAAGCAACACAGGAGGAAGGCATAACGTGGTGTGTCCCTTTGCAAAAGTCTGTGTAGATAACTGAGGCTCAGTCCTGCCAGGAACTCAGGAATCAGTGTGGAATTTGCATCTGGATTATCTGCGCAACTTGGGGGCCAAGGAACTGGATAGTTATACCCCAGATCCTGTTTGCTCTTATTGAGAGATGCCAGGTTTTAAAGTCACTCAGTGTTCCATCAATGATTGAAGCTGAGCTTCCATGGAGAGTTGGGTGCCCTGGAAAAGGAAACCACCATGTTCCTAAACACGCTAACATGTGGCAGGGGGGATCAGCTCCCAAGTGTGTTTTGCCTTTTTATCACACTGAGCTACATTAGTATGTACAGTTAATGCATATAATCCAAATTAAAATAAAATGTTCACAAAAGTACAAAGGTTTTCCATTAGGTTTTATCCTGCTGTCCAAAATGAATGATACTCTACTTCATTTTATATAAAGACAGAATAAAGAAGAAAACAGGGTGGATTCAACTGAGCTCGGGGAGCTGCACAGAATCCACAGTGGCTTCTTTGCCTCCATTTCTCAGGAGAAACCAAGATCATCCTCAAACAACGAATGAGTGCAAATACCACCTATTTGGTATGCTCTGATGGAAAAATGGTCTTTTAAAATCTCTTTGGGAAAAAAGTCTATGGGTTACATTTTTAAAAAAGAAAGAAAGAAATGGAACTGTAGAGAGCAGTGCATTGTCTTCTATTCTTAGGATACAACAGTCTCTCCTCCATACCTGCTGCTCCAAACCCAGCCCTAAATGCTGGCCTCTTGCACAAAGTTGCCCCCAAAGGAATTTCACCCGTCCCCATTCAGTCTACAGATGCGCAACACACAAGCCAGAAAGGCCCCCTTCCCTGGTCCATATCAACAGTAGACCTGAAAATTTTAGGTATAATGAATTCAAATAAAGCACTGGCCTCTCTGACCTCTGTCTCATTTTCAAAATGATTAGATTTATACAAAATGATCTTAAACGTTCTCCTCATTGAAGCATTCTACATTTTTGTAGCAACTGATTTTTAGTACTGAGCATGAACTGATTTAAAAAATGATTACCAAAAATAGCCAGAGCATTGTTAGAATGAGAGAACAATCTCTTATGTTGTTGGCTACTTGAACAGGACCAGCTCTGGTTTAGGTATATGAGTTCCTGCATACAGTGATACTTCTGTCATCAACCTCAAATTAATATAAATTTGTGTTCAAACACTGAAGCATTTTAGAACTGAGCATATTTTTCCCAAACAAAAATAATGGGAAGACAGATAACTGGTTCTGAGCCTTCCCAAATTATTTAATCACTACTTACGTTGTCTGAGAGCAGTGCTTAGACTGAAGCATCACCCCTTCGTGTCCATGATGAGACGTGATACATGACGCTTGGCCTGCACAGGATTTTCCAAGTCAGATTTTCAGTTCAACTACCGAGCAAAGTCCGGAACACCGAGAAGATTTTTCTCCAAGTTTAGTGTTTGCATTAAGAAAGTTTGAGGTCAGAGTCATCCCACAACCAAGGTATCACTGTACACTTTTAAAAATCACATGAGTTCCTTGATGGCTGATCTGAAATGCTACTTTTCCTCCTCGTCCCATATTTAGGGTTCTACGTTTGGTTGTTGATAAGCCAGAATGTCCATTACCAGGTTGTCAATGGAGGAAAGCCAAACAAGTTTTAGTCTCTTTATAGATTTAGCTATTGTTCTACTTAAAATGCAGCAGGAAAGCTCACCATTCTTAGGGAAAATGTTTGTCTTTTGTTTTTTTTTTTTTAAACTTCTGCTACCTTCTGGCCTCATCTTGGGTCACCCAGCTATCAACTCTCCTATGCCAAGGCCTCTCAAAATATGTTCTGTGGGTGAGCTGCATTAGAACCACCTGAGATGCATGTTTAAAATGAAAATCAGCTTTCAGAGAGTGAGCCCAGCCCCAGAATTCTGCATTTTGGGCACATGCATCAGGTAATTCGTAAGAACCCTGAAGTCTGAAAGCCTCAGTTTCTGCTAGGCCACCTCAAGCTCCTTTTAACATCCTTAATGAGCTGACCCCACTTCCCACCTGAATTTGTCTATGGGTATGTAACTAATTACTCTGAAATTTAGAAATGCAAAACAGTGAACATCTATTTTCTCAGATTTCTGGTGGTGAGGGGTTGGGGAGCAGCTTTGCCGAGTGGTCCTGGCTCGGGGTCTCCATGAGTCTGAGGAGCTGAGCGCTTACTGTTGGGCTCATGTACAGAGCTGTTTGCAGGAAACTTCGGTTCCTCCTTAGGGCCAGCTTTTCCCCAGCGCTGCTGATGTGACGCGTTCGTTTGTTTCCCCCAGGAAAGCAGTGAGCACCCAGGAAGAAAGCCACAATTCCCTTCATAACCCAATCTGAGAGGTCATAGACCACTCCTCCTGCCATCGGCTATGCAACAGAAGTGAGTCACTGAGCTCAGACCACACTCAAGGGGAAGGAAATTAAACTCCACCTCTTGAAGGGAGGAGTATCAAAGAATTAGCAGACTCATTTTTTAAAACATAACACTACCTCTACACCTTCGACATGTTTTCTTTTTGTATTATTTGGCAAGGAAAGGTAAGTGCAACGCCTCCTACCCGGCACATGCACACTGGGAGAAATCCCACTCACCTTCCAGGCACAGGTGGAAAGCTGTACTTGCTCGAAAGGGACGCAGCCTGGAGAGAACATAAAGGACAAAAAGGAGGAACGCAGCCATCGCTGGCTGCTTCGCTGCTCTGCTGCTTGCTGCCCTGCCAAGATCCGCCTGCCATGAGCTGCTTCTCCTCTGTGATGCTCCTCTACCACGCCGCCCTGCCTTGAAGCCAGCTGACTGTGAGCTGAAACCTTTACAAATTATGAGCTGCAATAAATTTTTCCTCCTTTAACATTGGGTGTTGGGTTATTTTGTCTTAGCAATGAGAAAAGTAAGACACACACCAATGAATGTGAGTTCTGGTTCTAACTGGGGCAGAATCCCATGGTTGTTTGCCAGACACAGGAGCCCTTGAGCAGGTGGTTATACTATGCCCTCCGTAGAGTCGCTGTGAGCTGCCAACTTTCTTCCGATGCAATTGGGGATTGAACCCAGGGCCTCTGCCCTGAGCCACGTCCCTATCCCCTTTTTAATTATTTTTTTAATATTGAGATGGGCTGTCACTAAGTCAATCTGGCTTCAGCTTGTGATCCTCCTGCCTCATCCTCCTTCAGTGCTGGAGTTACAGATGTGTACCTCCACATACGGGTAAGCTGTCAACTTGAGGCTGCCCCAAAGCAAGTATTATGTTTTACACGGTAGGTGTTGCTTCCCCATGGAGATGCCAAGCTGGCTGATGAGGAAAGTTGAGGCCTGGGAGAAAAATGCAGTTTCTCTGCTGTGTGAGCCTTAAAGAGTCTCCTGGTGCAGGTCTTCCTCAGCTGAGAACAGCTGGGGCATCAAGCAGGGTAAATAAACGCACTGAAGTGTGCACGTCCTATAAACACAATCAGCCCTCTTGTTCTGCAGATTAAACAAACTATGGGTAGAAAAATATTCTGGGAGGAAAAGTACTGAATCCATACTAAATGTGTACAGACTGAACAGTACAGAACAACAACTGTTTATATAGCATTTACATTGTTACATTAGCTGAAAAAAATAATCTAGAGATGATTTAAAGTCTGTAGGAGGACTGCGTAGGTTATGCACATACTATACCATTTGACATAGGGCTTGAGTGTGTGCAGGTTTTGGTACCCTTGGGGGTTGGGACCGAATTCTGGAACCAATGCCCTGCAGATACCAAGTGACAGCTTTGCAAGGCATTGCTATAATCTGACTGTTTGTGACCTCCTCCCTCCCTCCCCGCCAAAAAAAATCCATATTCTAAAATCCTAACCTACTAGGTGATAGTATCAGAAGGCAAGGCCTTTGGGAAGTGAGTAGGTCATGGTGCAGAACTCTCATGAAAGGATTAGCGCCCCTCTGAAAGAGGCCCCTGGGAGCTCATCCTTGGTCGTGCACAGACTGTGAGGTGGCATCGACTGTGAATCAGGAAGTGCGCCTTCACAAGGTCACATCTGCCGGTACCTTGACCTTAAACTTCCCAGCTTCTAGCTCTGTGAGAAATACAGTTATGCTGTTTATAACCACAGCAGTCTGTGGTATTATAGCTGCCAGACCAGGTGACAAAGGCTTTGCTACACTGAGCCAAGGCTGAGGGCAAGTGAGGCAGAAAACCACACGAGTGCAGCAAGACTTGAACTTCTACAAAGTCGGATAATCACATCAGTGAGGAAGCACTGATTCCTGTGAGGCGTCTAAAAGAATGACTTAGATCTCTGTCTGCTGACTCTGAGGGCATTCGTTATGTCTCGTTAGCTGAGAGAAGCAAAAGAAATGTATTTTTTGACATCTCATCCTTGTAAAAGCAATTATTTTTATTTTTTTTTTATTTGAGCAAAGAAAAACAAAACAAACAACAACAACAACAACAAAAAAAAGACGACATATATAGTAAAAACAACAAGCAAAAGAGACAAGCAAAAGCAATTATTTTTAAAAGGAATCATTTTTTTAGCCATTTCTACCTTCAAGTCCAGGGTTGTCATGTCCAAAAAATTTCATGCTCAAATTATGAATTCTAATAATTTCCTTTTTTTTAATCTCCGTTTTTTTATTTTATTAGTACATGTTTGCAGGACTTGCAGTTTCATTCATTTCAGGGAGTAGGTGCGTGTACATAACACAGTGTCTTTTCTAAGCTTCTCTCCCTCCTCACCTTCCTCCTTCCATTTTTAAATACCCTTTCCCCTTTTTCATTCTCATTATTATTATTTTCATTCATGTTTATGACATGTAATATTTGCATTTATTGCAGGCATTTGGTACCTGTACATGGTACATCGTGTATCTTTTTATTTCCCCTTCCTTTCCTCACCCTCATTCTCCTGGCCCCCTTCCCATCTGCAAAACATCTGTTTCTTTGTTTCCTTCTACCTGTCCTATATCTTGCTGTTTGTACTTTGCCTTATTCAGATGAGAGATAACATAAGATGTGTGAGCTTGTGTGTCTAATGTTCTTCACTCAACATTATATTGTCCAGATGCATTGATTTTCCTCCAAATGCCTGAAATTTATCCTTCTTTACAACCAGGTAGCATTCCATTATGTACAGATACCACAGTTTCTTTATTCACTCATCTGCTGATGAGCACACAGGCTGCTTCCAGGATTGAGCTATTATGAACTGTGCTGCTATAAACATTGGCATGCCTGTGTCACCCTAATATAATATGAGGCTTTTAGCTCTTTTGGGAAGAAATGAAATGAAATGAAGTTTCTAAGTTTAGTTCTTTGAGAACTCTCCATACTGATTTCCATGATAGTTGTTACTAGTTTACATCGCCACCAACAACGTAGGAGGTTCCTTTTTCATTGCAGCCATGCTAGCATTTGTTATTCTTTGACTTCTTGACGACTGCCTTCTTTGTGGTATAAAACAAAATCTTAACACTTAATTTGCATTTCTCTAATGGTCAGAAATGTTGATCTTTTTTTAATCTACTTCTGAGAAATATCTATCCATTTCACTTGTCTATTTCTTGATTAGGTCTTTTATTTCAGGGCTGCTAATTTCTTGAATCTTTTATATATTCTAGATAGTCTGTATTTATACATTCTAGCTGTACATTCTAGGTATCACTCCATCTAAGGAATACCTAGCAAAAAAAAATTTTCCCGTTTTGTAGGTTGTCTCTTTGTTTCTTTTTGTGTGCGGAAGCTTTTTAATCCCATCTCTTGACTTGTCAGAATTGCTTATGCAATTGGAGTTCTGAAAGTCCTTGCCTACACCTATGACCACAAGTATTTTATCTATTTTATCTTCCAGTGGGTTCATTGTTTCTGTTTTAATGTTTAAATCTTTGGCCCATTTAGATTTCAGTTTAGTGAATGGTGAAAGATATGGGTCTTTAATCTTCTGCAAATAGCCAATTTTCCCAGCGTCATTTGTTGAATAGACCAGAAGAGATCCAGAATAACAAAAGCAATCCTAGGCAAAGTAGTAGGCATCATATTACCAGACTTCAAGTTACACCACAAAGCAACTGTGAAAAAATGACATGGTACTGGTACAAAAACAAGTATGTCCCTCTTCTGGGCATTTTCCCAGAAGAATTAAAAACATCATACCACAGTGATATCTGTGCACCCATGTTTATAGCAACCCAATTTGTAATAGCTAGATCTTGGAAACAACCCAAGTGCCCATCAATCAAAGAATGGATAAAAAAGATGTGGTATTTTTATACAATGGAGTACTACTCAGCTATTAAGAAGGATTGTATTGAGACTTTTATAAGTAAATGGTCACGACTTGAGACCATACTCATAAGCGAGATAAATCAAACCCACATGTGTAAATACCGTATTGTCTCCCTAGTGTAAGAAATGGAAAAGTATATATGATTCAAAATCTACAATAAATACTATGGAAGGGTAAAAAACAGCTCAAAGAGCAAAGATAATCAGGAAGGGA